>JAVCKT010097580.1:0-11556 GCA_032273925.1 Rhynchotus rufescens
CTGATGCAGGCCAGGATCCCATTGGCCTTCTTGGCCACGAGGGCACACTGCTGACTCATGGTTAACTTGGTGTCAACGAGGACTCCCAGGTCCCTCTCCGAGGAGCTGCTTTCCAGCACGTCGAGCCCTAATCTGTACTGGTGCCTGGGGTTATTCCTCCCCAGGGGCAAGATCCTGCACTTGTCCTTAGTGAACCTCATGAGGTTCCTATCTGCCCATCTCACCAGCCTGTCCAGGTCGCTTTGAATGGCAGCACAGCCCTTCAGAGTGTCGGCCACTCCACCTAGTTTGGTATAATCCACAAAATTGCTCAGGGTGCACTCCGTGCCCTCATCCAGGTCATTGATGAACAAATTGAACAGCACCAGGCCCCCTACTGACTCTCGAGGGACACCACTGGGCACAGGTCTCCAATTGGACTCGGCCTCATTTATCACCACCCTCTGAGAGCTGCCATCCAGCCAAGTTCTCGATCCACTGTACTGTGCGCTCGTCCAGACCACACTTCCAGAAAATACAGCTTCTGTATGAGAATATTAGAGGAGACAATGTCAAAAGGCTTGCTGAAGTCAAGGTAGACAACATCCATGGCTCTTCCCTCGTCCAGCTGACCTGTCATCCCATCATAGAATGCTATTAGGTTCGTCAGACATGACTTCCCCTTGGTTTCATTGCATGACTTTTTTTCTCTACTTTTCTCTATTTGCAAACTATGCAACTATATAAATATAGGTGACTATATTTATTTATGTAAGAAAAATTTTGGCAGATTTCTCTTAAAAGTGCTTGTCATAATAATCTTACTGTTGTTAGTGTCCTTTATAAACTATATTTTTATGTAATATATGAGTATATCTACATATTTGCATATATAAATCAGTTAGTATTAGAAATTTATTTGTAAAATTGAGTAACTTTTATTAACTTAGAAGTTGTTATTCTATTACCTCTCATAAAACTAGCTGGTGTTTTATAAAAAATCCTGCAAAATCTCTGAAGCATCTAAAAGAAACATGTAATTGAAATTAATCTTCTAATTATGATCAGATCCAATGAACAGGGAAAGTTCCTCCTCATCCCTTAACACAGCTTATTCGATCCTAAAATGAGAATTAAGTTATAGAAAAGTCAGGATGAAAAATCTCTGGATGTGTGTTTGTTTTCGTTTTAGACAATGCATGACTTTGGGATAGTTAAAATTATGTAAGATTATACGTCTTATGATAAACTCAGAGAAATAAAATAAAACATGAAATGGACTAAAATAAAAATGGCAGCTCTAACAGAAAGCAAACCTAGCAAATTATTTTGTTTACTGAACACTATTTGCCATGTTATTTCTCTAGTATTAGAAAATATAACTCTTAGCAATCCTTTGTGTCTTCTGCAGTCAAACCACTCCATCACGATTTCATTCAGAGCAGCACTTAAACATGTATTTCATTTTAAAGCCACAGAGCCCGTAATGAAACAAGATGTTTAGAGAAGTCATTACAGAGCCCAAAGAAATGGGGCCCTTGATCATCATGTACTCAGTAAGCTTATGTGTCTCAATATGTGGTTAATTTTTTTCTTTCATCATTTTTTTTTTATCAAGGAACTAAACCTATTTACGAACTCATGAATCTTGATAGTTAGCAGCTTGAAAAATAAAGTACAAAGTTTTCAATTTCTTATCATGAATATATACATATATATATATAGGTTTATATATTACAGAACATAAAGTTTTATATCCATTAGCCAAATTAAGAGAATACCCAAATGCATAACCTGTTCCTTTACGTGAGTGATAAATACTAAAATGCTACAACAGAAGTACTGCAACAATAGTTTGAATTCTTCTTGGATGAATGTATTTCTATTTCTTTCTTTGGGCTCTGAATAAGTATTTTAATTAGCTTGACCAACTGTGGAAAATTATTTTTTTGAGGAGAAAAATGTCACAACTATTAAAGGGAAATGTTTCAGTCCACATGGATGCCTCCTGACAAAGGCCAAGCATCTGCTCAGAGGAATCCCAGGACAGTATGTTATGGATTTATCTTTTATAGTCATATGCTTAATTGGGGAATGCGTAATGGAGAGTGGAGAAAAACAAAAAGAAAAGAGAGAAGGGAAAAAGCAGCATAACATGCATTATTTTTTCTTCTTATCTAATTCTTGATTCTTGTGCAAGCTCTCTTTTTAGTACAGCACATCCCGTATTCAATTTAATTTATTCTAATGCACTGAAAGTGCATCTGAGGAAACTAAAAAATAAATTCGCCAATAAAAAGAAGAGTAATTTGCTAGAGTTCTAAGCAATCTGTGGTTTTGGTCTCGACAATGAGAGCATTTGAAATGATTAACATTGCCCATTAATTCTTTTCTGCAGTATATATAAACATATTGCATAATTGAAGTCAGGAAAAAAAAGTCAAAAACTTCATGAGTGGCCTTCTAAATGTATTACTTGTCCTATCAGCTGGTACTACCAAAAAGATAAAGTACTTGAGGCATTTGAAAGCAGCAAGACAAAAGGATAATAACAGGAATGGTAGAAATTGAAAACTAAATAGAACAAACATAGTTTTCTCTCCTGTTGGATAGATGATCAAAATCAACAGTATTCACTACAGCTGATTGCAGAGTAATACAACTGTGCTAAAAACCTAATAAGAATAAGTAGCACCATGGTAATTATAATACATCTTCATAGAAATCCTAGAAAATTGGCAGATTTCTGCTCCTTTGACCATCTGTGCAAGACCTTTCGTGAATCAATTTCACTGTGTCTAATATTTTGTCTCTAATTTTCTGGTGTCTTATAGATTTTCAAGCTGTAAACATTCTGGATGATTTTAGTATTTGTTTATATAGAGATAATTTTCTTATCATAAAAGTCGCTTAAACCCTCAGAGTTGGTTAATATGATGATTGTCTGAAGAATAGCTAATACATGCTTCTAAAAACACCAGAGTGATCTTTTATTTCAGTATGTTTGTATTATTGTTGCTAAAAATAGTAGAGGGTTTTTTTTTTTTTTTTTAAATATAATTGGATTTATATACTTCCCTGATGACATGACCACCTGGAGAACTATAAGAGCGATCTTCATTTTAGTGACTTGTGGTTGAAAGCTAAACTCTTAAGTATAAACTAGCCATATCTGTATCAGTAGGCTAGTCTATAAGTTTGTAATCAGTGAAGAGGTCTGCTAGGTGACTTACCTGACTGGGCTGGACAAGTTTCTTGGAATTAGATGATCTGTCTTAAAGAATTTACTTAAAAAATACTATAAAGGAAGAATGTAATTTTTATTGCATGTTTTAGGGCAAGTATGCAAATCTACAGAGATCTCTCTAAGGATATATGCAGAAGGCAAACACAGGTTTAGAGGTACGGAAAGAAGAGAGACGCAGGAGATAATAACAGTACATTTATTGGTATAGCTTTGTAAGACTCCTTATAGGTCTTTTATTTACACATACACACAAAAAAACTTCATAACTACAAAAAAAAAAAAAAAAAAAAAAAAAAAGGACTTCCACACTGGCCATTGCCTCTCACTATATAGGAAAAGTTTCTTGTAAAAAAATGTTCAAAATTGAAATTGTAAGCAAGATAAGATGCCTATTTTCAAATAATTCTATCTATTTGTCAAAAAAAAATCATACTAGTATATTACTTCCATATTTGCTATAAGTTCATTATCAGAAAGGAAAGAGCATCTTTTTTTTTTTTTTTTTTTTTAGTGTTTATGACACTATGAGGAATTCTTCAGAATGATGCTTTTTTCTTTTTCTTTCTCTAATGTTTTCTTTAGTTTGTGCACAGTACATAAAAAATAGGTTTTCAGTTCGGCCTGGGATACAAAATATACTGTCATATGGGAATATATATCTCTATCTTTTTAGTGTCTTTTCAGCGGGACTTCTGGGGATCTAGTTATTAAAAATTTTATGGGTATGGTTTCAGTTATTGAACTACTGCTAAATCAAAGGGATTCTGTCAATTTGTGATGATGATCTATGATGATAGCATCCCTTGTACCATGTTCTTCTTATTGCACCTTAGTGACTCTGCTAAAGTAGATTCCAACACACCAGTTTGTAACTAAGAAAGAAGGAAGCTAATGACAACTCAGATGAAGAAATGTTGTTTTTTGTATGTTTATGTTCCTTGCTACAGATGAATTTGCCCCATGTCTTATTTCTGCAGTAGTTTGGCAGGACTATTTATTTTTAATTCTGCAAAGTGTTAGCAATAATAATAACTATGTGAAAGATAATGCTTATTGTGAGATTTTTTTTATTGTTTTTTACTTACGTGGTGGCACTTAATTATTTACAGAATGTGTTTGGAATATTTTTTAAGGGCAGAATATAGGAGAAGTGTTCTGTTTTCAGTAACCAGGCTGATGAGTAGGTCACAGAAAATCTTGAAAGAATGGAATAGAATTCTCATACTTTCAATATTAGCAAAGGAGGCAAAAAGACACCCAGAAATAGGCCTCTGGGAGGCAATCTACATCTCAAGCATGTAGTTTAGAATGAGATGAAATAACTCTTCATTCTTATTTCTCTCTTATAAGAGTGGTGAGTAACTGTATTTGAAAAATGATTTAGGTTTTTTGTTTGTTAATTTGTTTGCTCAAAATGTTTTAGACAACATATACACATCTATAAGTACTCCTTCATGGGCTGGTTCATATATTTCATGTCATATGCTCAGATTTATTCCTTCTAGGCGTGATTAGTTGTATCAACCTGAAGTAGTATTTTGTTCATATATCCTCTGAATATCCCATGGAATCTTTGTTGCTGTATACAGTAATTATTTTTTCTGTTGTTTTATTTGCTGTTTTGATTTTACATTCCAAATGACTAAGATAACATGTAACATGAAAATATAATGTATGGGGCTAAAAAAAAAAAGGACTGAGAATACCAAAACTGACATTTGGTTCATTGAGTAGAAGTGTACATGGTATTACCCAAATTGGATATATATTCTGTTTTTTAATAGATGCCCATATTTCCACCACTGGGTATTTCAGAGTCTTTCTAGACCTTACTTATTCACGTACAAACAAAGTTTGCAAACTAAACAGTGAAGTGAACAATGATTTTAGCACCTGAGGATTACCGTGAGTGAGGATAAGGGTTTAATAGTTGGTAAGAGTAGAAGCTGGGAGGTAGGCAGGTAATTTTGAGTTTAAGTGAAATTTAGTTGGCTGGATGGTTTCCTGTCATTGTGAAAGAGAGAATCACAGTACTGAATTATTTAAACAATCAAATGTCTCAGAAAGCTTCAACATTGAATTTCTTAATCTAAACTTGTTGAGAAAGAGGGGTATAAACAGACACTTATTCATTTCTTTTGGTGAAACAATTTGGAAAACAGTAAACCTTAGAGAGTTAGAGAGTAGTGTTGCCATAGTTTTCATCTTCAATGTAGTGGGTACCTATCTATTATTCATGGAGTACTTTTCTCGAATGATTTTTTCTCCTTCGGCATTCTCTCAAAAGAATTTGGGTTATGTGATCTGGAGGTGCTTTGTGACACAAAAAGAAGTGCAGTAACTGAATGATTAGAAAATTTGCCTTAAAAGCAGTTGCTTTGAGACAACTGCTCAAAAGTACTTGCTCCTGATCAGAACCACTTTTAAACCAGTGTAGATTAACCCTTAGCTTTTCAGAGCTAGAGCCAGAGAGGTGTAAATTTTCAATGCAAGCTATCTGGATTTGTAAATTTGCTAATAACAGAGATTACTGAAATAATTTTGAAATCAAGCTGCAGTAAGACTTAGAATTGTGCATGATTATTTCATTTAATACTCCTCTCCAAGAATAAGAGATAATTTCCTGAAATACACATTTCAGTAAAATAAATGCATTTTCTCATTTTATTATGATTTTTCTATCTTTGAGAGTGATTTCAAAAGACTGCTATGTGCATTGCCTAGTAAGCTTCTGTTTACTGCAGTATACGCGTTTATACTCATCAAACATTCAACAAACATGAGATGTCCAGAGTAATAAAACAGATTTGGAAACAGAATAGAGGTGACTAGAAAGGAGGTGACTGTTAACCAGGAACGACAAGTGAGATAGTGTCCTCAAACTCTGTGATTTCTTTGGATCTATCATGGCAATTTTGAAATTCTGTTAAAGGCTTATTTGAATAACCATGATATATTTCTGCTGTTGTTATAAAACTCAACCAAAATTTACCCAAGTTTTAAGCCTATGAAAATTTTAACTGACTTCATGCAGAAACATGTAGTTTGACATGTTAATTATTCAGAATCCATCTGTATTTGGGATTATCCAGACCCTAACAGCTCCTTTATAGCTCAATGTGAGATACTAAGAGTCTTTTTCATTCCTAGAATTCTTTCTCATTTTCTATAAACAGTACAATAAACGAATTTATTCCAATTTACTCCAAATATTGATCTTTTAAATTTTACACCAAAAAGTGTGCTACAGGGAGAAAATAAAACCAAAATCCCAAGCTGATAAGTAAAAATTATATATAAAAAATAAGAGAGAAAAAATGGATTGCATTTATACTCGTATGCCTAGAATCAATTAAACATACACAGGCAATTTCAAGTTTAGTTTCCTCTTTCTGGGGTTCAACACTGTAATATTTATATATAGCAAAGTGCTCTATATGAAATTCTATAAAAACACTTGAATTTTCTTTCTCCTTACAGTTCCTGTGTGCACACTCTTTTCCTCAGAATTTCTCCCTTTTGTCCTCGTCCATTCTTCTTGTTTTACTATCTTATTTTCCCATATCTCAAAGTTTTCTTTCTATATTGTAATCTCTTTTCTTTCACATTTTGAATCTTAAATCCTCTTCCTTTTTTTTTCTGCTTTCTGTTTCCCTTCCTACCTAGTTGGACACTTAGTGCTCTCTAAATTTCTGAATCACCAGGGAGATGGTACTCATAAGAGAAAAAGACTCATCTGGTCAGGAAAATTCAGGTAGGCAGGGACAGATTTACTGCTGCTTCTCAATACTAGGGATTTTATGTTGATACTATTAAAGGTTGCACATTTCAAAAAAGGAATCCTCAACTCACTGTTTTTCAGTCCTGATCTTTTAAATTGATAGTACCTTGCCAATACCTCATTTTCTTTGATTAGGTCTTGCTGTGTGCTTAACATATAAGGCAGAATGAGAAGATTTATGCCATACTGTAAGAGGTTCGAATCATGAATAATTACTTAACATTTAATGAAAAAAAAAAAAAAAAGAAAAACCTGAAAAACCTGCAGTCCTCAGGTGACTGCATACTGAATTCTTACTTCATAAGATATAGAAGTATTCATTCAACAAATCAGGAAGATGACTATTCTTTTTTTTTTATTCCTTTTCTTTGTCCATTACCAGCAAAGGAGAGTGAATATTATTGCTAGTGCAGGGCATCTGATAAAAATCAAGAAAAAATAATTAAAGCAAATCTATCAATTCTTTAAAGACAAAAATTTGCAGTGACCTTTGAATTTTAATGAATTTAATACTTTTTCCATTGCTGTCAAATTTATAGGTTCAATTCACCCTGAAAGTGAAGTCCTGGTCAAAGGACTCAAAGCAAACACATGGTATAGAACAAGCCTGAAAAAATTAAATAGTTTATACTGAACTGCTGCAGACATGATAAGTTCTCCTGGGTTGTATGTAGAATATATTTCTTCAATAAAGGATTCATACAAAACAACTCTGGGCTGCTCATCCCTAGATGGGGACAGGGTTAGCAATTATGAAAGATGCCGCTAAAGGCAGATAATACTGTGCTTTTTCCTTTGGGAGAAATGCTATTTCTAGAATATTTTCACACTGATGCTTGCTAGGTGAAGCACTGGAAATAGCTAAAACAATAAAATCTTTGAATCGAAGAAATCACTTCTGAACTGATGCCAAAGCACAAAGCATTCTGGTCTTCTAGCAAATATCAGAGTTCCGTGTATACATCAGAAGAATTTGCAGATGTTTGAGGATGAATTTGATTTTTTTTTCCATTAGACAGACAGAATTTTTGAGCAATGTATTTCTGTCCTGGCATTTAAAAATAATCTCTCTCTAAAACACCCCTTTGACCACAGAAAGCAGAACTATTCCAGCAATGTGCTTCAATAATTGAAAAGAAAAATGGTTTGCATATCATAACTGAAACTACCCACTTCTCTCACTGCTGCTATAGTTTCAGAAATCAGGTTTTTACTTAAAAACTTAATTTAACTTTATGGAAAGTTGTAAGAATTTGTATATTTCTCATTGTACTGTCATTTTCTTGCAGGAGTTTTGACCTGGTGCTGCTCTTATAGCATTTTTACTCCAAGTAAAATGTAATATTTTAGGAAGAGGAAATCAGATTCTTGGATTAACCTTTGTCTAAGCAACATTTTTATACATATTAAAACAGTCATATTAATTAAAAGTCTGTCACTGCTTTTAATAGAAGAGGATTTTCCAGGATAGGTGACCTGAGCTTTGCCTTAGTGAATATGTCATTTATACAACTATGCATTTAATAACATCTGGCTATAGTGACCACCCAACGCAGAATCTCATTTGATCAAAACTCTTCTCAGATTTTTATCCTATTTTTAGCAATTATTCATGCATCCTTTCTCCATTCTGAATATTTCTTCTGATAGCTAAGTGCACAACGTTATCTTCTGTAGAAATTTCTTTTCTGCTTCCTTTCTGTAGAAGGGATAATTATGTTGTAGTCGGTATTGTACATAAGTCCATCAGCAGTTCATCATGGCATAAGAAACATTTGAGTATTTTAATTTTAAATACCTACTTCAGGACATAAAATTGTACAATATAAAGGGAAAGATGACTGTAGCTCTGTTATCAAAGATCCATTTAGTCCTATAATCTGCACCAGATATACTTAGAAAAAAAAATAAAGGATTGTACATACAGGTCTCACAGAGAGGGACCTGGGCGTCATGGTGGACTACAAGTTGACCATGAGGCAGCAGTGTGTCCTAGTGGACAAGAAGGCCAATGGGATCCTGGGGTACATTAAGAAGAGTGTCTCCAGCAGTTCGAGGGAGGTGATCGTCCCCTCTACTCAGCCCTGGTGAGGCCACATCTGGAGTACTGTGTCCAGTTCTGGATTCCCCAACACAAGAGGGACATGGAACTATTGGAGAGAGTTCAGCATAGGGTTACAAGGATGATCAGGGGCCAGAAACCTGATAGGGGCCCTATAAGGAAAGGCTGAGAGAGCTGAACCCATTCAGCATGAAGAAGAGAAGGCTGAGGCGGGGATCCAATCAGTGTATATGAATATCTCAAGGGAGGAAGTGAGGAGGATGGGACTGGCCTCTTTTCAATGGTGGCCACTGATAGGACTACAGGAAATGGCCACAAACTGAAGCATCAAATGTTCCACAGGAAATTAAGAAGAAAAAGTCTTAACACTGAGGGTGATAGAGCACTGGAACAGGCTGCCAAGAGAGATTGTGGAGTCTCCTTTGGAGATCTTCCAAACCCACTTGAATGCAGCCTTGTGCCACGTGCTCTTGGTGATGCTGCGTGTGCAGGGGAGTTAGACTAGATGACCTCTGGAGGTCCCTTCCCACCTTAAACATTCTGTGATTCTATGATTCTGGGATAATTATGTACCATCAACACACTGATGGATGAATCTTCTGTGAGTTTGTCTAACCTCTTTTTGACCTTCGTGACATCCTGTCGTAATAAGTTTTACTGTGTAATTTTGTTATGTGAGAACTTGTTTTCTTGTCTTTTTTATTTTAAAATTATTTCCTGAGTAATGTCTTGTATCTGTTATGAAAACTCAGTTGTCAGTCTCTAAACAATCTTCCTCTAACATTCCTGATTTTATAAAATTCTATCATTCCTATCATCTTAGTTATGTTTGAGGCACCATAGTCCAATCTTTCCTGAATTTAAACTATCCTGTAATTTTCATCATCCTTGTAAATTTTCCAACCAATGCATCTTTTTTTTTTTTTCAGTCTGAATACTGAAAAAGTGTATTCATATACTTTTAAAAAGTATAAAGTTATATATGGATTTAAACATACTTCTCTGAAGTAACTAGATTCTGCAGTTTGTTAACATTTTTAATATACAGTGAGAGGTATTTTAAGAGAGCTATCTTTAGGGAGTTTAACAACTCTGTTGCAAAACCTAATTCAGAGACCATTGCTCTATATCTATACCAGGAGTTATCTCTTTCTTCCTTTCTTTCCTTTCTTTTTATTTTCTTTTTTTTTTTCTTTTTCCATTTTCATGACCTTGCATTTGTAATCATTGGACTCCATCTACCACTTTGTGCCTAATCATTTGATACGATGTAAACTTATTCTGCAACTCTTCACAGACAGCCTTAATTTTGACTCGTCTGAATAAATTTATTATTCATAGATCATTTATTAGTGGGCTTAAGGTTTTACTATTGATTGGTGCACCAAGTTCACTGTGGAAATCTAACTGTAAAAAACTAAACATTTGTTTATCCCTTCATATTTTAGAATTATTAGGCATCCTAATTCCATTCTGTTTATTCAGAACACTAGCTATTGTTTTTGCTTGAAATAAAAATTAGAAAACTTATCTTGGCTTAGGAGTAGAAGCAATGTTTTATAGAAGCACTGTGGGACAAATAACACTGGGGACAAATGGATGATTTTGAGGGGAAATATCACATAGAATCACAGAATGGTTGAGGTTGGAAGCAATGTCTAGAGATCGTCTAGACCAGCCCTCCTGCTCAAGCAGGGACATCTAAAGCATGTGGCATCTAGGCAGATTTTGAATAGCTCCAAAGAAGGAGACTTCACAACCTCTTTGGGCAGACTGCTCGGTCAGCCTCACAGGAAATAATTTTTCCTTGTATGCAGATACAATTTCCTGTGTTTCAGTTTATGTCCATTACCCCTTGTTCCATTGCTGGCTACCACCAAGGCCACAACCTCTTTACATTCTCCCTTCAGGTATTTGTACATATTTGATCAGATCTCTTCTCAATCTTCTCTTCTCCTGGCTAAATAGGATTAACTCACTTAGTCTTTTCTCATATGAGAGATGCTCCAGTCCCTTACTCATCTTGGTTGCTCTCCGCTGGACACTCTCTAGAAGCTCCACATCCCTCTTATACTGGGGAGCCCAGAACTGACCCCAATACTCCAGGTGCAACCACACAAGAGCTGAGTAGAGGGACAGGATCCTCTCCCTTGACCTGCTGGCAACACTCCTCCTGATGCAGGTCAGGATCTCTTTGGCCTTCTTGGCCATGAGGGCACATTGCTGAATCATGGTTAACTTGCCAAAGAGAACTCGAAATTACCATCACGAAATGTCATCTTTTTCAGAAAATGTAAAATCTGGGTTTATATACCTTCAGCTCTCTCTTTCCCAGGCTGAAGAAGAGTCATCAAACTCTTCTCAATAAGGCAAGTCCTCCACTCAAAAATCTATGGGCCCAGATGGGATACATCCAAGAGTGCTGAGGGAATTGGCCGAGGTTATTGCTCAGCCTCTCTCCATCATCTTTGAGAGGTCCTGGAGAGC
>JAVCKT010097581.1:0-11556 GCA_032273925.1 Rhynchotus rufescens
CACCCCAGGATCCCGTTGGCCTTCTTGGCCACCAGGGCACACTGCTGCCTCATGGTCATCTTGTCATCCACCACGACACCCAGGTCCCTCTCTGCGGGGCTGCCCTCCAGCAGGTGAACACCTAATCTGTACTGGTGTCCAGGGTTATTCCTCCCCAAGTGCAGGACCCTTGCCCTTATTGAACTTCATGAGATTTCTCACCACCGAGTCGTCCAGTCTGTCCAGGTCCCTCCAGATGGCAGCACAGTCCTCAGGGCTATCAGCTACTCCTCCCAGTTTGGTATCATAAGCAAACTTGCGGAGGGAGCACCCCATCCGTTCATCCAGGTTGTTAATGAATAAGTTGAACAGGACTGGACCGAGGACTGACCTCTGGGGGACACCACTAAGGCCCCAAGCATCCATGACCCTGACCTGAGGTCCCTCTCTGCAGGGCTGCTCTCCAGCAGGTCCACCCCTAATACGTACCGTAATCATGATGCTATGATTTTTTCTTACAACATTCAACGTTCAATTTCTAAGGCTCTATAATGAATGTTTTCTATGGAATTTCATTTAAACATAGAATCATAGAATTGTTAAGATTGGAAAGAACCTTTGGAGACCATCTAGTCCAATCCTGTGCACATGCAGGGTCACCTAGAGCACGTGGCACAGGATTGCGTCCAAACGGGTTTTGAAGCTCTCTAAAGAAGGAGATTCCACAACCTTTCTTGGTAACGTGTTGCGGTGCTCTATGACCCTCACTGTCAATATTTTTTTCCTTAAGTTCCTATGGAACTTTCAGTGCTTCAGTTTGTATCTCTTCTCTCTAGTCCTATTTAGGATAACCAAATAGGTCATCCCAAAAGTCACCAAAAGAGGTGACTTTTTTCAGGCCACTGGCCCCATCTTCTTCTCTCCTTCTCTTAAAGTATTTATATCCACTGATCTACTCCTGTCTCAGTCTTCTCTTCTTCAGGCCTAACTGAACTAGCTCTCTCAGCCTTTCCTCATACGACAGATGTTCTAGGCCCCTGGTCACCCTGTTGTAGCCCATCCTGTTCAGTAGTTTCATATCCCTCTTGCACTGAGACTTAAGATTTCTTAAAATCTTAAGAAAAATGCTGGAGTTACTGATTATTTGTGTCTGGTCAGTATTTTGGAAATTTACCTATTGCCATATTGCTATTTGTACCAATTTGTACCAGTTAGACCAGCTAGACCAGGTAGTGTTCTTGACTGTTTATGCAAACTGATTAAATTCTTTTGGCTTCTTTTGGAATGGATTATCAACAACAGTGAGGTAACTTTTCTGTCTGGTGGCCATGATGTGTACATGCTAAGGAGAAATCCCTATTGCCTGTAGACTAGCTAAAGAGAATACAAATCATTATTAAGTATTATCACACTATTAAGTATTAGTGTTACCCATTGTATGGAACCACTTTCATGTTTCTCTCAGTGTTTGCCTGGATTCTCTTAGGCTTTAACTACAATTATGTACTTTAAACTAGCTTTTTGATTAGTGTAGCTATAAATAGAAGAAAAAAACTAACTTTCTAGCACCTGTTATATGAAACTTGAACATTTTCAGTTGAATGTGTTGCGGTGCGTATTAGTAGGAATGTTTAAAGTGTATTCTAGTAACTGCTAGGATAACTGCACAACATTACTGACATCCAGATCAACACTAGGTTATCTGCTGTGCTTCTCTCCTGGTCGTGTGATTTATCTATCTTAATAAGATTTATAATTTAGTACTACAATTGAAGAATCAAATTTAAAAGTTCTGCATGTAAGGTTATTTGTTTTCTTTGCCCTGGTGAAAAATTTCCCTTTACAGCTCTACATGAGTGATCAGGTACATGGCTATTTTTTACAATTAATCAAATAAATGCATAATAATTCAAGATTCAGATTGCTGCTACTCACATGTAAAACAAAATGTGTTACTCAATAAAAGTTAATTCTGGTGGCATGGAGAGGCTTTATTATGTAACCATAAATATTCTTTTCTGTAATATTGAGACTTAAAGCTAATTTGCAATTTTTTGTTTTCTGGTCAGTCAAGTTTGATACAATGACAGACAACCCACTTAGTACAAAACCCCTGAAATACAGGGAAGCTAAGTAAGGGATCAGGTGGAAATATAAACCTTACCTAATTACTCAAAACATCTCTGCTATTGTCTACATATGCAAAACTACCTCCTCCTTTGCCTTCTGTAAGGCATATATGCATATAATTAAGTATGTTTAATTACTACTTAACCATGATAGATAAAATGATGAGTGTGCCGTGTGTTCAGATCCTGACAGAAGGTAGATGCTCTCTTGTAAGCAACACAGCAACTGGCAAAAGGTTTATAGAAGCTTACAGTAAGTTTATGAAGATTATTTCAGGCTAGGTCTACAGCTATTTATTATTACATGCATATTGTATTTTTGATGGTGCAAGAAAAGCTACTTCTTTAAGTTTGAGCACTGTAATTCTCTTCTAACGGAATCTAATGTGGGTATTTGAGAAATGTTGCCATGTGGCAGCTAGATAACACTGATTCAGATAGGGTTGGGACCTGAATTCTGAGTTGAAATTGAGATAGGGAAGGGACTGGTTTAGACTCTTCCAGATTCAGACTAGCAACCAGTTGTTCCAAAATAGTTTGTCAAATGGCTTTTTGTTCAGATTAACATATCACTTATTTTTGGCAGCACTCTTGCTACTTGGCAGTAACAGCAAATCCAAAATAAATTTAAATACAACAACATATATCTGATAATTTTTGTAGAACGCAGCATCTTTAAAGAACTAGCTTATAATACCATGGAGGCACATTTTTCTTTAAGGCTTGGTGATCAGTTTGACAGCTGTCTGGAAGTGTTCAGCTATGGTTCCAGACAGCTGAAAATGCATGTTTAGCTTTTGCAGGTGTTTGGAGCCTGGGAGTTGCAAGATAGCCTGTTTCTTGTGCTGTCTCTGTAATTAACTGGTGGTGATTCAGCTTTAGCCAGTGCTGTTTCTGGAATCTCAGTATGGAAGTACTTAGAACATGGACTAAGCAGTAGACAGTGCTTTTGATAAAATGAGGTAGTGAAGGGTTGCATTCTTGCTAGGGTGGAGTAGATCACACTGAGCTTCATGATTCTTCTGCAGAATTAAAAAATGAATCTTTTCACATAAATGGAAATTTCAATAGTTAGACTACAGCATTTTTGCGTTTTGCTTTGGAGGAAAATGTCGCAGTTGTACAAATGTTCTAGCAGAGTGATTTATGCAGATTTCAGGACTGTAATACACATCATGTTTTGTGGTTAAAAGATTCCTGGGCTGTGCATGAGACCACAAAACTACTGAAACATTTTTTTACTCCAAGGAATATTTTGAGATGTACTATGACCTTAACAAAGCAGAAATGTCTTTTCTCTACTTGTTTCAACATGCTTGTAAAAGCGTTCATAATATTATTTTAAGAACAAAGGAGAACATTGGGCTGTTGTTTATTTAGGAAGGAGTTAAAATTTTCATTGGGAGAAAGAGCTTGTTTTGCTATATCATACCTGGCAAGAGCTGAGACAGACTTTGTTTCCAAATTGCTGCACTAGATGGATTAATGGATAATGCAGTTATAAGGAAATGAATAAGCAACCACATCTTCCTTATACAACCTGGCTTTAAATAGGAAGAGGAAACTGTGTTGGGCCTTGGCTTTATCTTGGCTTGTGAAATTTGAGGCTGCCTCTGAGAATTAGCCTGAAACATGTCCTATAATAAAACTCTATTAGAGTTGTTTGGTTGGACAACTGTTGTTTGGGATTACTAGCATGTTATGATTTAAACTATTTTCCACTAAATATTTGTTCATTCTATTTTTATTCTTCAGCTGCCAAAATCCATAATGAAATTGGTTAGTAAGATGTACTTTTATATTTAATGGAAGAAGCAGACTTGATTCATCGCGCCAGTTCTGGTGAAAGGTTGTCCCTTTCATTTGTCCGCTTTCCCACTTCTGTTTATTACAAGTCCTTGTTTTCTTTTCATTGACCAAAATTACAATGAAGGAAGCACTTAGTACTTTATTACAGTATAATAAAATGGTCTTTACTCCTCAAGCTGGCTACTTTGATAGTGTTAAAATTCAGCTCTAAGGCTGAATCTAGTTTTTGATGTTGCAGGGATGACTGCAGTGTGATGTCTTATGTCTGAAGTTGTTGTATTGAGTTGATAAAGATGCTAACAACAGTGAAGCTGTAGCTATCCAAGCTAATAGAGTACCCTGTGGCAGGCTCATCACTTATGGACTGTCATTGACTAAATTGCTATACAAAGCTAGGAGAGAATCCATTATGACTAATTTATAAAATTAAGAGTTTTTTCTTTGCTTTTTTAATCAGTTTTGAATTTATTCACAATTAAAAAATCATTTGAAAAAAAAAATTAAAGATGATTTTTTTGTCCAGTCCATTGAAAATACGAACTTTTCAAAGCTAATGTTGACACAATGTCTTTTTCTACTATGACTAGAACTGTTGATTAACTTTCTTAAAAACTTTTCTTCATCTTCACTGTTTGTTTAAATGTCCTTACGGTACTTTCTTTACACCAATAGCTTATGCATACAAAAATGTCAAGAATATAACCTAAATAAACTAATTAGACTATCTTTTCTCCCCATTATGTTTTTTTTCCTTGGAGTTCTCCATTCAGCCCTGGAAAGTGATCTGTTCTTCAGTATGAATTCAGTTAATTCAACAGTTAATAAGAATGCTGTATCTTAATGAGGCTCTTCCATACAGTGGCTTTGCACTCCCTGAAATTTTCATGTTAAATACAGTAATTAGCACAACAACGTAAGTTCAATTTTGTTTCTGTGCAAGATGTTCCCTCAAGGATCCTCTCACAAATAAGTTTCAAGGATTCTATTCAGGGTGAATAAATTGTAAAAGTAGAGTGTTACCCACAGATAAGGTCTCTGTAGTGTGAGCAGAAGGCAGGATGGGAATAAGAAGTAGGAATATAAAACCACTATTTTCTCAAAAGCAGTGAGAAAGGATAAGCAAAATAGTTTAAAAAACTATAGGCCTTATCTTTTATAAAATAAACATCTTAATTAGGTAATTAAACCTAAAAGTCTGAGGGAAATTGATGATTTTTCTCACAGTTTATATTTTTGTTGTTGTTTGTTTCATGCAAATAGCTACAATGCTAGAGGAAGAAATTAAATGGAAGGTGGTGCTTTTGGCAGGCAAGATTATTGGGTCTAAAATAGAGTTTGGATGACATGCTGAGAGACCCAGAGCTTTCATTAAGAGAGGATAGTCTCAAGAATTCAATGGTCATAAAGAAAAAAAGAAGGGAGCTTCCTCATAACATACGAAGAGTTTGTTATATAAAGCAATAATAATATCCTACTTGCTTTCTTCCCTTCAAATAGATGTTCTGTACAGCCAAGCTCCACAATGAAGCTGCAGGACCAGTACTGAAGATTTCACTACCCTTTAGATGATTTAGGGGGGAAAAAAATCCCTTCTTACTGGTATTGTACACAGTGTTGAATTTCAAAATGTATGTATTGGCAAGAGGTTTGGAGAGCTTTGGTGACTTAAGGTGTTTTGGTCCATGGCTTTATACCTCAATCCAGAGATTGTCATGCATCAATCAGAGATACCAGAGATTGTCATGCAAGGAAAAAGGGCCATCAGCAGCAATGTCATTGCAGTTACCTACCTCACTGCTGGAAATACCAGCTTTTAAGTGACTGAAGAAAATGAGTGTTACTTAGCAGAAAGCCTGTGGTGTGGTTCATTGGTCATGGTTCTCCTCTCATCCCTCAACAATGACAAGATCCTGCTATGAAACCCCCACAAACAGCCACAGTGTCCCCAGACCTACCTTTGATCATTTATCTGTCCAGAGAGCCGACTTGGCTGCTGCCCTTCTATAACCAGAAATGTCACTTGTGACGCTTAGGCTGTTGAATTTGTTCTTCAGAGAGAAGAGTGAAGATAGCCATCCCTAGAAGTTTCACTTTAGGGGACTGGAAATAAGAGCAGAGTGAGATGTTTTCAGAAGGCTTTCTACTAATGAAATAAGTAGAAAATATGAATAAAAAAATCTTTTTTTTATATATATAACCTTTTCAGCCCAAACCCAAGAAATATCAGGTTTACTCAAGTGCAAAGGCTTGATTTTGAAGCAAAACAAATGACAACAGGATTTACTTTGGCATGTTTTACATCACATGGAGCTGAATTTAGTTCAAATTTTCCTAAGTTACAGGCCTTCTTGTTGGCCATATAATATCTGCCAGCATTGAATACAATTAAATTCATAACTCACTCATTTGTTTCTTTATAAAATTTACATAAATATTATAACCACATAAGTTTCTTGAGCTCAAAAACAAAAAGGAGATATTCATATCTGTCTGTCTAATTGTGTGAAGAGCTGGTATAGTAAAATTGGAATGATACAACAAAAAAATGTCCAAACACTGTAAAAACAACAGGATCGTTGTACAGTAATATTAAATCTCTGGATCAAATGAACATGTGAATACTCTTTCTGTATTATTAAATATACATTGATAGCCCTCCAGACATAAGAGTAGGTATGGAATATTAGATGCAAAGTTGTGGTAAGATCCTGGCAGTGACCATTTCCTGATTCCAGATGCTTTTGCTACCCGTATGCAGTAAATGGATATCCAGCTTGTTGCTTTGCACAAAGGAATCTTCTCTGATTAAATGTTTTTTCAAGACTTGTTGTAAAAAGAAGCAAAATAATTTCCTGCTTGGTGTGGCTTATCTAGCCTGAAAGGAGACTTTCTATTTGAGAAATTTTTGCACTTGCAAACACAAATGATTTTGTCATTTATCATTATCATTTTGTCAAATAATTAATGACTGGACACAAAGGTCTAAAGTTTTAAAGATATGCTTAGCAAAATAAAATGGTACTGCCAAATAATGTAGGGCTCCCTCTTGGATAGGTGTATAGAAATCTATCTTTTTTATTATTTCAAATGATGTATCCCAAAACTGTGAATGAAGTTATGTTTTCCAATTTGTACAAGAAAAGGAGACTTCTCCTTAATATGAGTTATTAATCTGTGTTCTGACATGAAATGGATAGGTGATGGTTTCAGAGAGCTGAAGCATTTTGGGGGGGTCATAGTGATTAAAATACAAACAAAATACAAACACCTGGATTGAAAGAGTGGAGTAGCAGGGTTTGTTCATTAAAATATAAGCTATATGACATTCCCTAGGTTGTTGGACAAATACTAGTCTTAACCTTAACTTGGACTGACGATAATTTTGGTATTGCGTCAAATTTGTTTGATTTAATATTTGGAACAGTAAGAGAAACTGGTATACTTGGGTAGGTACAAGGAAAGCAAGCAATACAATAAATTAGTTTTTACCACCCTTCTTACATTGAATTTCATTCAGACAAGCATAATATATATAAAAATATATAAAGAATAGCTTTGATTTATACAAATTAGTGAGCTCTGAGGAACTGAAATGTTCTTTTTTTGATGCAAAGTGTTAAAAACTGTTTAAGTCCTTTACACTTCCCTTTCTCAAACACTTAATTTTCTTTTCCCATTAACTTCCAAAAAAAATCAAATGTATAAATATGGAACACTCAACAGAATAATTCTGATCGTACTGGAATCCCAGTGCAGGTGTACGAACTGAAGAAACTTCTGCTGGTTTCCTTAACTGCAGTGGAAGGGAGACGTGAAAAGTTCCCTTTGATGGTCAAAATTGTGCAGAAAACCTCACTATCAAGAACTGAATGTCCAAAAAGGAGGCAGAGGAGGCCGCGGTGGCCCTCTCCTGTTCCCCACTGGCAAAGGTGCTCAGCCGCCTACACTCAACTCGCTGCTCACTCCACATGTTCTCAACTAAGGTCACTCCAGGTCCTGTGTCCCCCTCACTCCAGGCTCCTCTCCGTCTCCTCCCAACTCCAGGCTCTTCTCAGTCTCTCACCTGCAGATGTTCCTTTGTCCTGCTCATCAGCCAAAGAAGGGGAAGCAATTTCTTCCCTCATTTGTAAAGATACAAACTTACAAACTTGTATGTGTGTTCTGCTCAAGCCCAAACTTCTTGTATGTGTGTTTTCTGCTCAAAATGGAAGTAAGACCTTTCTCACCTCTTTCACTTGGATTGATTAGCATGTGTGGAAAACCTCCAGCTGGAAGATATTCTGTAATTTTACAAGATGTAAACCTACAAAATCTACTTGGCTTCGGAGAAATGTTTATGCTGGCTTGGGATAAAATCTTCACTTGCTACTTGGCAAGTGTTTAAAGAGGGGATTTCCAAATTCAAGAACTTTTTTTTTTTTTTTTTTTTTTTTTTTTTTTTTTTTGGTAAATAGATTAAAGGAACTCTCTCGCTGGGAAAAAAATAACTTTCCTTTTTCCCTTTTCCCTTTTTCTCCCTCACTTCAAATTTGGAACAAGTTCTCAGACCATTTGGCAATGTGGCAAATAGATTATGCGTTACCTCTTTAACCTTACTTTAAGCTTTATTTGTACTTTGTCAATGGACTGAGAGCCCTAAAGAAGGCTCTGTAGTACATGATGTGATTTTAATGAGCTGCTGATCCCAGTCTTCTGATAAGAAAGTGCCAAGATAGTTGTCCCCTTCAGTAGGTCTTTGGGAGCTTTGTGAAAAAAGAGGAAACTGCTCTTCCTGCTCCTTTTTTCTTCTTTTTTTTTTTTGTGAGTGGAAAAAAAATAGTAATGTGAGCTACTGGATAAGTTTTATGTAGTATGAGAAACATGAAGGCAATGAAGGAGACAATAAATTAGACATGAAAAATGAGTCAAAATCTATTAGTAAGGATAGCAGTTTGAGCATGGGGCCTTTACTCCGAGGAAAAAAAAGGGGGCCACCATGTTTCATGTTAATTTGTGTATTATACTAACCAACTTCAGTATCTGTGGAAAGAGCAAGTGCAATCATTATTCTTGCAAAGAGCAAACAGTACTTGTTGCCATTGTGTAACAGATGCCAAAGAAAGCAAGACTGCTTGCAATGGAATTGTATTTTATACTGGTTGTTTATATTTAAAATCCATACCTGTTTCTAATCACTTGTTCATTTTGGAGCACCAAATATTATTTGCTAAGAGGGAATGATTATTTCACATTGACTCAAAAATGGGTATTGGTGTTGTTTACCATTTACAATTCGATTCAGGGATTTATAACCTTATTTTGCTAGGGCGATTTAAATTCAAAATAAAACGCTATTGACTTGCACTGTAGCAGGAGTACAGAAGATGGAATGTTACTAAAAAGAAAGGAAGACAACTGTCAGTAGACAATAGATATTAGCAGAGTGATCTCTTGTAATAGCCCCATCTCACTTTCTTACTGCCCCAGGGCAGTAGAAATACATTAGTGCTGTTCTCCCCCTCTCTCAGTGTAGGAGGGCAAAGTGAGATGAGCAAGCCTGAGGTGAACTGCCATGATGAGGGCAATACACTGAACACACTGCCTGAACACAGCCAGGTTACCTTGGGTTACATGGAAAACTGTGCAAGCATAGAGTCTCTCAAGACCTATACCTAGTATAATGTTATGGTATTATACTATAGTTTATAAAATACCATAGGAAAAAAATATGTTCAGCAGACATTGTATTTAACAAAACTATTGCAAGAACAATAGCTTTCATAATAAAGAAAACATTTCTTCCCTTTTTCAGGTAATAATACTGGCTTAATCAATTTGCAATAAGATGATAAATTATATATTTAAAATTAAATATAAAACCTGCAGAAATGTGTATAAATCATATTTTAAATGAGATTAATCCAATCCTACCACAATTTTCAGACAGTAGCATGACAATACAGAAGTTGATTTTGAGTTTTCTTTTCCTAAGGAGACAAAAAGATTCAGATCAACATGATCTTTCATGAAGAAAGTTCCAGACCTGTGTAGAAGTCACCAAGAAAGTATTTCCCTTCTTCAGGTCTTTGGTCTTTCATATTTTTGTAGTATTTCTTCAGAAACTTGCTATGATTAGCAACCATAACTGTTCCCACCAAAATGCTACAATTAAGATTTTCCACTCTAAGTCCTTATATTTAAATATTTTGAGTTGGAAAGACTGGATCTGGTCTTTTTCCAGAAAGAAATATTTTGAAAATACTAGGTAAACCTCATTCAGTTATTTCTATCTAAACGCAGTATGAAATCATGCCTTTTTCTACCTCTTATAGAAACAGTGAAAGTCACCTCTAGGGCACTCTGAAAACTGATGCTTCTGGAAAGAAGAAGATAGGAAGTGAATTTATGCATTGAAATAATTCTACAGTCTTGACAACACTAAATTAAAACAAATAACCAAAAATTCACATCCCTAACCTACTTCCCTCCCCCATAACGATGATAGTTTCATTCATAACGATCTGTCAGCATTCCTGGAGCAACAACTTTTTCTGCAATCCTGGGAAACAGAAATTAAACTTTAATGCAGACTGACTATCTGGTATAGGCACTTGTTTCCAGAAATAAGATGTGCTATTGAATCTGATGTATAAAATCCAGAGATCTATCAGTAAAAAATGAGCTGAGGATTGTCTTTTTTTGAATATACCTTGCTGTGTCCTTCACTGCCCATTTTCATTTGGATCTTTCTATCAACTGTAGAGCACTTCATGAATAGATGTTGGTTAATGTTCATAGAATTGGCAACCTAGGCAATAAACTTTGGGATTGTAGGATTTCAGTGAGCACAGAATACTCCTGAATAGCATTTGAATGCTTTGCCTGATTGTTATTATAGTATGTGAGTTATAGGTTATATTTTGATTTCAACGTATTTTGGCATAGTTGAAGATGTTTCACTATCTGTTTCCAAAGGCTTCCTGTTTATAGTTGTGCATTTAGGTATCTGCCAGAAATCAGATGTCATAAAGTCCAAACAGAGGCAGGGGGTTGATTTGATTGTTATATTGATATAGTCATTTATTCTATTAATTAGTCTTGCAAAATTAGAGAGCATCATTAGCAAGACTTTTTATACTTTTGTATTAACATTCATAATATATTTTTCTGAAAATTTTTATAGATGGTATCTGAAAGCCTCATTTTTCTAACAGCTACTTAGTAACAATGCATTGAAACTAGACCTTAGTAGATAAATTTTGTAGTGCACAAAATGTGTTAAATGCTTATTCTTTATATCAGTTTTGATCTGCTGATGAGGCATAGAGTGGGCTTGAATTAGGCCCACTTCTGGTGGGCTTTTGTTAAGCTGTTGCCTTCTGTGTATTACAAAGACTTTGCAAAACTTTAATTAAGATATTAGCCAAGATTTTAGTATTTATGTATGGAATAGATATCTTTATTTTTATATAGATATAATATCTATATGTGTGGAAGGGATAATAGAAGTAGGGCTTGCAAACAAGGGACACGACTGGTAAAACAAAGGTTTTGTATGGCTCAGCTATCAGCAATGGCTATCCGCGGTGGCTCAGCTATCAGTGGCAGGTCAGCTATCTTAAGGAGCTGAAAAACAGGATGTCAAAAGAGCAAATGTTTG
>JAVCKT010097582.1:0-11553 GCA_032273925.1 Rhynchotus rufescens
TTGGTTCTGAAAAATAGTATGTTGGAAGAAGACATAGAGGAAACCCATTTCCTGACCATATTCAGAGTTAACACACTTCCTAAGGAATGGTTTAGGAATGGTGAAACTAATTCACTTCAGGGTACCGATATCATAACTGGAAAGACAGGACGTAAGTGCACATACAGCTCTCGGAAATAATGATTGTCATCATCCCAACTGCAAGAGCGTGATGCTTCTTCCCCTTGAGCTAATCAGTGCAGCTTTGTAGCAAAACTTTGCTATCTCTGGCCCTCAAGCTGTAAACATAACAGGCTCAATTAGTTCATCTCCCTAGCCTGTACGAGCCTCCACTATCAGCTGTACATGCTGTTCAGCAGCAAGTTCAAAGATCTGTTGCTGTTTTTCTTTTAATCTTCTGTCTTGCTCTTGGAATACGTAATTAGCAAACTGCGAGTGTTTTTCCTGGCTTAGGATCCTTAGCACTACATTGATATTCGTCTCTCTGAATGAAAGTTTCCATATATTTTTAACTGCACTGATGGATGCTCATGTATATCACTGTAACCCTTAGGACACAAGCTGCAATGCCTCAATGTCTTGAGCTCAGTCCACAGAGTGTCTGTGGACTGCCCTGCTGCAACAGTGTCCTGTTGCTCTATAAATTTGTTCTGTAGTTTACAGTGCGTATTTCTGGGTCCTCTGCTCAATGTCCCAAGACAATCAACAGAAAAGGAGGATCTGTCTGGGAGGTGAATGCCATTGGAATAACATCTAGTAACTGGGAACAAGATTTCTAGTGCTTAGAAGCAGCAGCTAACTCTATCAACTATGTGGTTCCTTTCTTTAGTCTGTGCAAGCAGTTACCTTCAATTAATTTCAGCTCCCAGTTCTGGCAAATCTGGAGATATAACATCAAAAAAAAAAATCATTTATCATCTATTTTTCACTGTAAAAGTAAGTGTAAGATCTTCTCAGACCCTGGTGGCATCTAGGACCACCCATCCTCATAAGCTGGTGACCGCCACATCCTGGCTGTGCTCCTGGGACACCACTGTGCTGCTACAGCATGGTGTCTTACACCAAAGAGCAGGCAAAGCAGTAGCTGTGCATGGTGGATACAATCTTCTCTGCGCAGTGTTTGATCACGTGCATCGGACTGATGAACTATGCCTCAAAATGTGGATTAAGGGCACTTTTTCCCCCCTTATTGCTGCTGTTCTGCAGCATTTGTTCTGTAAACCCAGATAAAAATCTTGTTCATATTTTTTCCAAGTTTGTATTTACAGAAGGATTGAAAAGTAGGCATAACGACAGTTTCATTAATGTATGTCATTAATTTTGGAGATAATCAAAACCCTGATAGGTCTCTAATCTTGTAAAAAAGAGTTAGAATGCACTGAAACATCTTTTGCCCTCTTTGAACCTTGTAATGAGATGCTGCATACTTAAAGGAGGAGCCATGGCAATGAGCATTGCCAGAGGACATATTCTCAGCAGATTTCATCACTGGACTTCTGGCGTGATATTGTTTTTGGCAGGAAGGTTCTAACCTAAGTCCAAAGAGTTCAACAGTGTTTTCAAAATTTGTCCTTCTACCAATGCATGAAGTTGTTTTAAAAAATTGTGGCTATAAAGTAGGAGAACTTTAGCTTCCCTTCCATTTTTTTCTTTTAATTATCATGCATTTAAAGCTCTCTTTCAGGTTTAATGCATTGGACTTTACTAATTCTTTGGCAATAGATCGTATAGATCAGATGATAGGGTACATATGATGGAGGTACGTCAAAATTATTATTCAAACTCGAGACATGAACGTAGGCCAACATTTCAAAGTTGTTCTAAGAAAAAATACCATGGCTAACTTTAGCAAACTATTTTTTAAAGATTTGTTCTTAATTCTGTTTTTCATGCGGCCTGTGTCTTTACACTGCAGTTTACATCCCATTTCTTCTTACCAAGAAAGTTTGGAGAAAGCGAAGACTGGATTTTAGTAGGAATAGGTGTAGGAGTAGGAATTTTAGGAGCTGAAAAGAATGTGCCCATAAGTTAAAACTCAAATTCAGAACAAATTCTGATCGACAAGGGCAAAACATTCCAGCATCTGTATGTAGTTCCTGCAGGGACCTGGGGACCAGCTGGGGCTGGTAGAGAAGCCTGTTGAGAAGGAACAGTAATAAATATTGCTTCTCTTGCTCTCTAGAGACTCAAGGAAAACTGAATTTTGCCTCTGGAGAGGAGGCTGGGGCAGCAGTCTGCTACGGGGTGTAAAGCTGTGCCACAGATTTGGCCTGGCTCCCAAGAGAGACTGAACTGACAGAGGAGCCAGAGCAGGACTCTGGTAAATAAACCCTCCTCACACAAGTGAAGGACTTTTTGTAGATTAATACCTGCAAGAGGAGTGATACCTGCTCCAAGTATCCAAGATTTTGAAGGTGTAGCCAAGACACAAGACAGGAAGGACTTTTCAATTTGGGCTGGAGGCTCTGCTCTCTGCAGGTGTGAAGGTGGCCAGGCAGAAAGCCAGGTGAATTGCCCCATGAGATACAGAGACAAAAGCAGTACCTCCATAGGCTGTGGTGAGGGATAGGGTCCTTGCCTCAAACCAGTGACAGGGCATGTATAGTCTTTGATAGTGAAATAAATGCAGGTAAATTCGGCAAGATATTTATTGCCCTTGCTGCAAAAATAAATTTATGAAAATAGGAGATAAATATGAGTATGATTAGCAAACAGACAGGATCAGGAAGATAAAACAAGTGGTAATGACCACTTTTTCGCCATCTATTTTCCCTGTCTTCAGATAATGCTGTATTACTGTACACAAGTACGACGGCTCCTGAACCTTGGCTCCTTTATTTATAAAACAATATACTGATACCAATCCCTGGACTTACTGACGTAATTTAATGTCATGCTTTCCAAATATAATAGATTGCATTCCCATCATAAAACAAATGCATTCCAGCGGCGAGCCCCACAGCAAATACCAGAGCTCCAGCAGCCGGGGCCGCTGGGGCAGAGCGGTAACAATGGGGCTGTGTCGCCAAAGCCCAAAAGCCAAGTTTTTACTGGCAGCATTCTAGGAAAACCTATTACAATGCAACGCTACCAAAGAAGTCTTCTCTTTTTCTAGTTCTGGGCTGCATGCAGAAGTTATTTTGAAAGCCCTACACATGCAAGCATGCTCTTTCCCATTTGACCTTTTCTTCAGTGTTTTCAAAAGTATATCCCCTTTTCAGTTTAACGCAGTATTTGTCAGTTTTTATTTATAGGTTAAAAGAAAAGTCTCCTTCCAACTGCCACCAGAAATGCCCTTCTATAGGCATGCTATCAGGAGAAAGCCTTGCCTGCTGTGATGACATCCTGGGCCCAAGTGCCTTTTACTGAAACCATTACTGCAGTGCTTCCAGAGACCACAGCAGCTTGACTCACACAGCCACACATCATCTCTAACCTGCATTTTGCAAAACATAAGGTTAAATAAAACAGGTAACCAAACAGCCTGTAACAGGTAACCAAACATGGTTTGCTCTCATGCAGTCTCTCACCCTCTCTCTTTTTTTTTTTTTTTAATAAACAGACACTAAAACCTCTAGGGGACATTTTTATTCATATCCAAAGGCAAGCAAACTATTGGCAGCAGTATGATAAAACATCACATGACCAAATTTCCACCTGACTCAACACATGCGGTTTTAACTTAGACACTGAAAGTCATGGTGCTTCCTGAGCCGGTTATATCCAGCGGATGCCATAAACGAGAAACTGAATGTCACATCATCCTTACATATTAATATTGATAACACAAGTTCACAAGCACAACATACACAGCATGACCCAGGAGAGATGACTGACTGCACTACGTTTGGGAGCTGCTTTACTGAGAATCAGAGGGATTCCTCCTACTCTGGGGGACCTCTTCAATGTAGCAGTGGACTTCATTAAACTTTCTTTTATTCAGTAACTCTTTGAGATGAAAAGAGCCATAGATGTGGATGCATAAAGAGGCAAAGAGCCAGATAAAATGTAGTTCTCCAGAAAGTTCACATTCACTTGATCTGCCAAACAAAGAAAACTGGTCCCACGTATTGATCCTTGCAGGAGCTCTGCACTTGGTGTCATCGTGAGTTAACATTTGCCAAAACTGATATTTTTATTAATGGCTGCTGCTGAAGATTACAGACAGTATTTGTCTTGTGACTGAATAATATTAGCTAGAAAACTAAGGACAAAACCATGGGAGCTTGTTTTTGCATGTTTGTATCCTCAGTTCATAATAATATCCTTCCAGGCTTTGGGAGCTACAAAGGTCACTTCTTCCCAACCCAAAGGTCATTTATTCTCTTGATGAAATAAACAGTCATTTTGCCAGATTAAGAACTTCAGACTGATCCTTTGCATCTTCTTGATGGCTCTTCTTTTTATTTTTCTCTTTGTATCTCATGTGAAAAAACACACCCCCTAAAATGGCACCTGAAAAACAGCGGAAGCACAGGGTCAGTAGAAAGCAGAGGAAAGTTCCTGAAAACATATTGTATCAAAGAACCTGACACTCACACTGCAACTGGCACACTGCTTTGTCTTGAATAAAAACAAATGGCTTTATATATGCACAGTAATACATACATCTACAAGCACACATTTAATACTTCTAAATCATTGTCAGTATGCTATACTGTACGTAAACTTATTGCCTGTTTACTGGTGTTGGATTTTCATTCAATATAAACATTTCCTTGTTCCATACAGCCGTGAAGTATATAGAAGTGTTCAGCTACTCCATCTCCCCTATTCATTTGTATGAATATTTGTTCTGTTCGCTAGTTCCTTATTTCACATTCATTTTTGCAGTGCCTCAGTGCATGAAGCAGCATGCCTAATATCTGCCAGATGATATTTATTCTCTCATATTTGGGAAAAACGCCTTACAAGAGAGGGGGAGATTGTTTCAATAAAAATGTATAGCGTGCTGGACTGTTTGAGGATTTAGAATTGTTTTTTGTTGTGTTTTGCTTTTCTGCAGCTATGCTCTTGTTTTTCTTGTATAGGCTCACAGATGCCGTGCTCTGAAAAGGGAGAGGACTGAAGTCTGAGACAGCCCGTAGCTCATGCAGGAGTCCACTGTCTTCTCAGTCTCTACGAAATGGCTGGGTTTATGGTCATATCTTCTGCATTTCAAAGTCAAAATCAAAGCTTATAACCTTGCAATCTTTTATAGAGTCTATTTTTTTCTACTCTCTTCTTTTTTTTTTTTTTTTTTTCCCTTGCCTATCTCTAATCCATGTTGAATCCACCTGAGAGGCTATCATCTCACTTTGACTTTAAAGTGGAAAAGATTTCTCTTGAAAATGTACATTCATTTTAGGAATTCTTTTTAAAGGTCTTTATGACTTACATACACTTCTTTAAAAAAAAAAAAAAAAGTTATGAACCAGTAGCAATTTTTACTACTTCTTCCAAAGGTGGCCAGAACTTTTGCAATGAAAGGGTCTTTGGTTATTTATCCAACAAAATTTCCCTTGTATATCATGTCACATGCTGATCACTTGATCAGACCAAGGTATCATGAAGAAACGAGCGATGTCAGATACATGAACAGAGGCCATGAAGATGCAGTATGGGGGGCTCCTTTCTCAACTGCATGGTCTGAGTAGGGCTTCTTCCATTTCAGATTTCCTATGAACAGGAACTTTTTCTTTTTTATCTTCAAAACACAAACACATATGCATCATATATGCATCAGCCCTTTCTCTTGCTGTAGGGATTGGTGAGTTCCACAATAGTCAGCAGAGAGTGTTAGTTTTGTCTTTTTAGGTACTTGTTCTCAGGGGCTCTTTCCCTTTTCTTTTAGAAATGAAGTAATTGTTACTTACATAAATTCTTGGGAGTTTTCCCTTTTATCCTCTAATTTTATTTGCCTCTTTTGAATATGATGTCTGTAATGTATTTAATTCCCTTTGTTTGATTTTCTGCATGGATCTCCCACACTCCTTCCCCTCTTCACAGCTGACTCACGGCCTCCCAGTTGCTTGTGACCATCACATTCAAACTCACATGGGACTGTGCACTGAATTCTTCCTGCTATTAGCTTCTAGGGGACTGGATCCCATCAACAGTCATCCTGACTGCTTTGCTCTCACATTTATAAAAAGAATGCCAAACAAGATTTTGTCTTGTTTTGGAAAAAGTATTAAGCTATTTGTCAAAGTTGCATCAGCTCATGCCTATAAGAATATAATTCTGTTCATTATCACTTAGCAAAATCCTGCTTTGTTCGTATAAATGTCAGTTTCCCACAGCTCAAAGCAGTTCTCTCAGTGGAAAACAGAAACTTAAGAAGCTATAGTAGGTGAATAAAATTGTAATTTCTGAACTATGTTTAGGAACTGTATGGAAGTTTACAGATGGCAAACAACAAAACATCCCTAGACCCTTCACTGTTTTCACTATAATCTGAAAGCCAAAAACAGGACTCCAATCTATTCGCTGGCAAGCAAAAGGGTGTAGGTATCAACAGAAAGATTAGTACTACAATTGCAACCTTTTCATAGACTCATGGAAGAGTTGAGGTTAGAAGGGGCCTCTGAAAATCATCTAGTCCAAACCCCCGCTCAAAGCAGGGTCAGCCAGAGCAGGTTGTTTGGTTCTTTCCAGTCAGGTTTTGAATATCTCCAAGGATGGAGATTCCACAGTCTGCCTAAGTAACCTGTTCCCATGCTTGGCTACTCTCACCATAAACACTTTTCCTTTTGTTTAAATGGAATATCTGCTTGTGCACCTTGCCTGTTGTCCTGCCACTGGGCAAACACATGGAGTTTGTCTCCATCCTCCTTCCTCTACCCACTAGGTATTTATACACCCATTAGGTATTTATACACACTGACCAGATATCCCCTTCACCACTCCAGGGTGAACAGTTCCAGCTCTCTCAGTTTTTCCTCGTATAACAGATGCTCCAATCTCTTAACTATCTTTGCGGCCCTTTGCTGGGCTCCATCTAGTATGTCCATGTCTCTCTTGCACTGACAAGTCCAGCACTGGACCAAGCACTTCAGGGACTGAAGGAGAAGACAGGGAAGTACTGAGGGGAAGAACAACATCCCCTGACCTGCTGGAGATGCTCAGCCTAATGCAGCCCAGGAGCCCCTTCTTTGCCACAAGGACACATTGCTGGCTCATGGTCTACCTTCACTCCTAGAGCCTTTTCTTAAAAGCTGCTCTCCAGCCAGTAGTAGTACACAAGCTTATTCCTCTTGAGATGCAGGACTTTGTATCTCCTCTTGTTGAGCTTCGTAAGACTCCTGTTGGCCCACCTCTCAATGGCAGCGCAACCATCTGGCGTATCAATCACTCCTGCAAGTTTTGTATCATCTGCAAACTTGTCAGGGTGCACTCTTTTCCCTAGTAATAGCTATTTTCAGTGGCAGTTCATGTGCATGCAGATATCAAGTCCAGAAAAGTCACCTCTGGATCAGAAACTTAAATCATCACAGTGATTGCAGGGCTTGAACATAATGACATCTTCCGCCTTTTCACTTACTCTGTAATATTCATAATGTCTCTTCACTGCAGGAGTGAATCATTTCTGTAAGAGCAGCAGCACTGTCATACTTGGTAGGACTAGCCTCATATCAACCAAGAGAAAGTCACTTACCAATGACGAGCAATACCCCAAGAAGAATCCCAATTGCTTGGCCTGCACTTGGCCTGGAATGCTCACGTTGGACTTCTATAAAGCATGACTTTTCACTTGAACACTTGCACATGTTTACTGCAAAAAGAAATACATAAAACTAATGAGAATTTTAACAGCTCTCTTTCACTATTCATATATATTGCTTTTCTCTTGAAATGATCAGTTGTGCATATTATACTGCACATGTTATACCTTCAAGATTTATTTCTGCTTCCAAAGGTGGTCTTCCATTGTCATTAATTATTATTGGAACATTATAGACCTTCTCTTCAAAGTTAGTATGTCTTGGAGAAAGGTAAGCATGAGTACCTGGTAAGTAGGAAATGGGACATTTGTGTCAGCACAAGGAAGAAATTTAGCTGGACATTCACATCAGCTGCAGTACTCTATGACTGAGGTCCTGTTTCTTAAGGCTGCTTTGCACATTCTTGTAGTTCCCCTATTTCTTCACACACACCCTGTCCAGGTCGCAGTGGTTTTCAGACATCAAGTCAGAAGGAACCATATGGCATGGAACCATAGTAACATTTTCATGGAATATTTTTATGGAACTACTACTTATCATTAGGCTACAGTATCACTACTGGCTTATACTGGTCAGCTCAGAACCCTTTATTTTATATGTGAACTTAGGAGGGGTTTTTTAGTTTTTTTTTTTTCAAATGTGCATTATGTTATGTGTATCTACACCAAATTTAATATACCCTTTCATTGTTCAGCCTCCCAGTCTCTCAAAGACCATCTGTAATTCTTCACACTTGGTTCCTTCTCAAATAATTTGTATCATCAGTGAACTTCATCTGCTTACTAGGCACCACGTCTATTACGGATATATAGAACATCTCAGGTCCTGGAGAAGACTGCTTCAGAAAACCTAGTTGTGAACTCCCTCCACTGCAAGAACTAACTCTTTATTCCAGATTCCACATTTTAAATGATTGTTCAAAATCCTTTATTTTTGCATAACATCAATACTCCTTTCTTTTTAAGACCTTCCATCAAAAGTCTTTTGGGAATGCAAGCAAGACTCTATCACGACTACAGACCTGCTTCTGACTCCTTTCAAAATACTCCAGTCAGGTTGAGGACTTACCTTGGACCAGGAAATGTCTGTAACAGACAATTTGCAAACTTCTCTATTTCTTTATAAGAAGTAACTTATATTCACTGAGGCACTCATGTTTCTCTTTTCCTAATTGCTACTGAAATTTTAGCATGCCTACATGCTAAAAGACATTGCTCAAAAAAAAAAGATTTAGGTGTTCACATAAACACATACTAAAATGCACATAAATGCTTAACAACCTTTTTTTTTTTTTCTGTCCTAAATATTGGACATACACTACAAAGAATAAAAAGAAATTCAGTATTTCTTCATATTCCCCAAAGTACTTTGAGACTGACATATCCATACAAGAATAGGTTTATCAACTTACTGTTGATTTTTGAGATTTCCCAATTATTTCTTGTATTCATATCATCCTTAAGAGAAAAAATAAATGTTGAATAAAACCTCTGTTCATCATCATCAGTAGCCTGAATCAGTGTTCTCTCTCCTCCAGCGAGTGGGTAGCAGAAGAACGGAGAATAATTCATAGCTAAGCGCGGAGGATTGTCATTCACGTCCTTTAAGTTTATTATGAAGGTTGCTTTGGATTTTTGAGCTACATTATCTGTAAAATTTAATAGGATAGAGTTATACATCACATCTTGGACCTGCAGTTGGGACTGCTGTATTTGTACCCTCTGGAGGTCCTGAGGGATTCATGGTATCTACTATCGCTTATAAAATAATAGTGTTTATTTGATCCCAACTCTTGGTAACTACAGAACACTAGCAAATGGAAGAAGACAGCTAGACCATCGTTTCTGGTAAGCAATCACATTCAAGGTCAGAGCATTTTCTCTTTTAAGCATGAAACTCCAAATCCTCCCCTTCTCCCTTCTATAAGCAGGAAATGTGAGTCAGTGTTCTGCCTCAGGGCCAAGAAAAGGGTCCCAAGAACTTCCTTTTCATTTCTTTTGCCCATTCCCACAAGGATGACCCCACTCTAGCTAAGTGTTGGAGGGAGCATTACTTTTTCCTGACATACAGTAATTTTGTCTTTACATATATCTAGAAAGTCATGACCAACATTACTGGTTATCTGTGTTTAATAATGGAAATCTAGATTTGTTCCTTATTTAATAATCTGTTCCTTATTCAATCAGATACAGCTCCTCTTTTTTAATCTCTCTTTAGTAAAAATCCTCTTCAGATGCACTACTTGAAAGATCCCAATGTTTGCAACTATGAATTCTAATATGTTTCAAACTAATGAGGTGGTGGGGAGGTTATTAATAATAAAATGAAATTTTACAAAGATTACAACTTACTTTCCACATGTATTTTCAGGAAACTAAAATATACATGAAGAGTTAAAAACTTTAAAGGTGAAAAATAGAGCAGACAATATTAATATTGAAGTCACTGAAGAAATTATATCTCTGTATGCTGTGTTGCACAAACAAATATACTGGCATATGATTGCTAACTTCATACTACCTGTTAATAACAAGATTTCTTTTACAAGAGGTAAATGCTTAAGTAAAAATCCTTCTAAAGATACCTCAAAATTTTCTAAAGTTCACGTGACTACCGTATTACATCAGATGCACCTGATGACCCCAGCCCTGGAGACAATTTTGTGTAATTCATGTTCCTGGTTTTTTTATAAGTTCAGTTTTGGTGGCCCTGTCTTCATGAAGTATGGTGTTGCAAGAAGCACTGTAGTTGCTCATAAGGCAACAAGTGCAGGGAATCCCACTGTATATACATAAATACCATGTGTATACATAGGCCTTTCCTTTCTTACTTGTCTCTGATGCAACAACTCGAACTTCATATGCTTGTGTTTGTTCTCGATCCACCAGCGAGGCAGTGTATATCTTCCCAGTGGATGAATCAATCCTCAGCCATTTCCTCACATCTCCTTCTAAGGAGTATCTTTGGAAACGAAAAGAAAAGAAATCACATATTTTATTCCAAATCAGGAAAAAACCTCTGGATCAAACAATTATTTCTTCACTCATTATAGGCAAATGGCTTGATTACTATTGCACTCAAAGACAGCAGTCTTGGAAAAGTCCTGATGTTACACCTAGGCAGCAGATACAGAGGAATGGAAGCCAAAGCATTGTTTCTGATGCGGATTAATTCAGAGAACAAAAAGTAAGAACAGAACCCTAGGAATGTCACTGCTGCTCCAAAGAAGCAGAATCTTCTGCATATCACAACTCTGCCTTACTCCTAAATAGGGAACTCCAAGCTTCCAGCTAGTGTGTGCTAGAGTGTCCAGTGTCCTAACTCAAGTGTCCCTCCCTCAACATCACATCGCCCATGTCTTGGGTTGGGTGCTGGCACAAGCTGAAGACTAACCAAGATACAGCCAAGGGACCTTTGCTAGACAGCTAAGGAATGAGGACCCTGAGATATATTGCAGTGGTCATCTGCTGCCTGTCTCGATGCAGCCTATAATTACAGTAGGAGCAGCCAACACACTGGGTCTTTTAAACTTTTGCCACATCATTGCCTTTATATTACTCTCAAAACACAAGGTCTCAGGGTATTCACATATACAGATTTCATAATGAACGTACAACTAAGTTAAAATGCAGACACTGAGTATGTGCGACCTTTTAATTCAATACTTTCATTCTTTGAGTACATGTTGCATTAAAATCAGCATGCTAACATGCATATGCATTGGAGAGCGACAAAAATCCTTAAGGGACTGGAACATCTCTCGTATGAGGAGAGACTGAGTGAGTTGGGCCTGTTAGCTTGGAGAAGAGAAGGCTGAGAGGACCTATGATTAACATGTATACGTTCATGA
>JAVCKT010097583.1:0-11553 GCA_032273925.1 Rhynchotus rufescens
TTTGGAGTTGCCTCTAGGTCTGTCATGCAAATAGGCAGCTGATGAGCTGCCGTATATGTTTGGATGCAATTTCCGTTAGATACCATTGAGGCATCTTTGATCTTAGGAAAGATGTGCAATCTTTTTGTGTCTGTATAAGATATATGGTATTTGCAAAATTTTAAAATTCCCCATGCTAACACAAACTTCCTGCTCTGGGTGATGTTTGCAGCAAGTTACTGAGGTCTTGTGAGAAGACCTTATGAAACAATCAGTGAAGTTCTGAATAAGAGATGGAACTAAAAGAGTCCGGACTGGCACCACCTGATGTCTGTAGCCGTTGATGTAACACCCCTAAAAAATATTCTTTTCTTTTGTAATATCATCCTTTGTGAATGATTACCTTAGCTAGCAACCTCCGTATCCCTACCTAGGTTTACTGTGCTTGTCCATTTTTATGGATTCTTTATCAGCCACTCTCCATACCTACATATAAAAGTTCATATATACTCAGAAATTACTTATGTGACTCACAAAATAAAAAAAAAAAAAGAGAGAAACGTGAACACATGTTCACATTATACTGTGCCATATGTTGTAGTAAACTGGGTGTATGAATTTGCATATGTGGATTTTCTTATCTCTGTCCCTTACGTAACTTTGACACAAATGTCCGAATCGCCTGAGGAAAAGGCAGGGGATTATATTTTTAGATCATCTGTGACAAGCCTGCCATTCAATGACTACCATTTCTTCAGTGCAAATAAATACAAAAGGAAAGGATGGCATCAGCAGGTATTTTTTGGTGCATTAAGATCACTTGAAAAGTAAAGTGTCTTCATGACTGCAGCAAGGCATTTTGAGGTTCATATCATACCGACTGAGCCTACATTTTGTTGCTGGTGTAAGTTGTTGCCAATAACTGTTTTTCTGACTTCTGGGTAGAAAACCCAAGATGAAATTAAAAAAATAATAAACTTCAAAATCAGAATGATTCATTCTGAAAGGTGAGAAGAGATCCCACACATTCATAAAGCTATCCAAAACCTTGATGATTGAGAAAAAAAAAAAAAAAAAGAGAGAATTTTTCTGTTTATTCTTTGTCTTCATTTTACTTAAGAAAGCCACAGTATCATTTGCAACCATCCAGTCTTTGTTCCACACTTCACACATCTCTTCTTAGGAGACAGATGCTGCAGTTGCTGCTACTTTGCTGCTCAGTCTTCAGAGTTACAGTTCATAGACTGGCTGTCTGATTATGGCCTCAAACCCGCTGTGCTTAGTCCAGCTGATGTACTGCTTTTTATGAGGCCTTAAGAGGAGAGAGGAAGGGTGATGACATCTAGTTTGCAGGCAACTGCATTTAGATTAAAGGCAACTGAGAAGGCTCTAATAAGAAGAAGGAAGCTGAGAATGGAGAAAGAAGAATTTGATCAGCGAGTAATCTTGTAATTTGATTATGCTTATGTAAGAGACAGCTGGGATTGAAAAGGGCAGAAAAGAAGAACAAAAAGCAAGATTACGTTAGGAAAAAATCTTATTTCTATTGAATAGCTAAAAAGAGCTGAATGGTGTAGTTTTTATTCCAGCATGAACTGAGCTCAACTTTGGTGGTCACCCAGATTCATTATGGTACAAAGCTAATACCTTAAGTTCTTCCCATCCTTTTAACTTTGTTGTGCTTATGCTTAAACTGAATGCAAATGCTGTTTGTGAAGGAGAGCCCGTGAAGAACCTTCTGCATGTGTAGATGGGCTGGTAGGTCTCGTGATCAGAGCATGCTTCTTACAGCCTTAGTGATCTGATGAACTCCAGAGCAGATGCAGTATGGGTGAGAAGGATGCCTGTGGTGTTTGACAAGGGTTTGGGTATCTCAGAAACTTCTGAGGGTAACTCTATAAACTGATATTCAGGCATGTTGCTCGTTTATAGGGAAAGGAACAGGTTTTAAAACCCTTCACAGATGTTTAATTTGATTACTTTTTTTCTAAGGGAAGCTGAAGGCCTAAGCCAGTTGAGGAAAGCTTTGCATTTTTGCTGAGAATGAATGTAGGGATAGTACACATATGAAAGGAAAAAAATAATATTTCTGTTAATGATAATGTTGGACTCTGAAATTAAACCCAGCAGGTAGCTAGATGGTATATGCCTTTCAAAGGACACTGCAGTTACCCTACAATAAGCTGAGTGAGGACAGGCACAGAGCTGAATTTAGGTAGCATTTAGGTAGTGTTTTGTGAAGTGAAATGCAGGAACAAAAACTTAAAGAGGTTTCAGAACACTTGTGGCTTGCATTTTCCTTTGGTTAACGATCTACTGTTTTGACTGAAGGGTTCCTCAATATTCTACATTTTATAAACAAAATCCACAAACCTGTAATTTGACTGGGTGTGTAACAGTATCACCATCCCACATGGGAGTGCTGTCGTCTCAGTGCAATGACATATCAGAACATGTCTTTACCAGGGAGCAAAGTGTTATTTATTCATGTTTATGCAGAGCACAGAAAAAAAATGACAGCAAGTCCAAAATTTAAAATGATGGGAGTTAAGTACAGCTGATAGAGTCAGCCCATCTCCCAACATTTTCATTTTAATTTACAGTTTGAATGAAAAGTGACAAAGTAACCTAAACTGATCATCTTTAGAAACTGTGTGTGGTAGACTCGTTGTTAGGCTTTGCAACCTCTATGATTGTCCATTATGTAAAATAAGAGAAGAATGTGCATGACTATTCTGCAAGAGGGAAATGTTACACCAGCAGTATTGCATTTACTTTCATCTGAAGGCAATAATTTGAACGTCAAGTGCAGGATTCTGATGGACAATGCTTATATCTTTAACATCCGTAGCAATGTCAAGGGCCAATTTTGAAGCTCCATCTTACTGTGTGAAAGTGTATCAAGTCACTGTTAGAGCTTTTGTGCAATAAAATATGCTACATCAGCCAATCAATTCATTATACATTCTAGTTATACCATTCATTGAATCTGGTGTTTATACATCAATATGAAAAGCTTTATCAATGGATTGATTTTTTTTTTTTTTTTTTTTTTTTTTTTTGTGAAAAACACCAAATCGAGTAGGAGGCTCTACTTTGAAAAGAAATGTTAAGGTTTGTTCAGCCGGGCTTCATTCTGCTTCTGCAGTACCACTCACTGAGTCATCATTCAGAGGAACAAAGTTCATCTGAGGTGCAAACAAAATCATTTCTCATCAGATTTTAAAAGTATTTTTAGCAGCATTTTTAGTGCTTTGTTTGCAACACTCAATATTATCTTGACTCAGCCACAAAGCCAACAGTCTTCAATCATTTGCATTTTTCAGGGTATCCAAGAAAGCAATTCTGATTTTCTTCTTTAATTGCAGTTAAGTATAAATGAATACTCACTGAAATGACACCCTGTAAAGCACTCTATTTCTCCAACACTGTGTAGAGAAGCCCTGATGACCTCAGTTGATGTGCATTACAGATAATTTAAACCATACCTCTTTACACAGTGACTATCACCACCTACCTGTGCACGGTCCCTGAGAGGTAGAAGAACAGCCAGTTCTGCTGATCTGCTTCTGTTGGGCTCGGTCTTGTAATGAGAGCTGTAGTTATGATAGGCCTCACATGTCAGATGTTTGCCAGTGTAGGAGATCTACTGTCTTGCAATGGACATTACTATTTTATCCTGAAAGTATCCTGCACATAGCTGTGCAGTATGATGGAATGGCAATACTAGTGCAGATAAGTTTTAAATCTGCTTCCATGTTCTCCTGTTTTCTCTGTTGACAGATCTTAGGGCAAATTTTAGACATGGTGAGAGGAAAAAAAAATTCTGTGCTCATAAGCTTGATTTTTGATGCCCATTACAAATGTAGCTGCCGGCTAATACTATTGCAAACACTTAAAAGAGTATATATGCATGTGCAGCAGTAGTTTCTGTGAGCACACCTACTAGAGGATAAACCCTGTTATATCAGAAGTGTACAAATCTCTCAGAAATGCTTATCAGACCTCCTTAGTGGATAGGTTGATACAAACAGGTTTTCATTTCTGCATGGAAACTTCGGTTACTAAAGCTAGTTGCCATTTTTTGGCCAAACTGTATTTTGCTGTCAAGTTCTAAAAAACATAATTTGAGGGAAGGGAAAATATCTTTTGATGATTTTTGCTAGAAAATTTCAGAATTAGTGCGATTTAAATGCAAATGCAAACTTTTGGCTTTTCAGTCAAAAAAAAATCAAGGGCTACGAATGGAATAAAAGCATAAATGAAAAAGAGAAAGGCTAGTGGCTGCTTGCCATTTTGTTCCAAGAAGGTAAGTAGGGAGACAGAGGGAAATGTTGTAAATATTAATTCCAAGAAATAAAGCTCTTGGAAATCTTTTGGAAAATAGTTCAATTGATGAAGGATAACGCTCACTAAGAATCTGCTATATAATGTCAATTAATGTTAATTCTTATCAGAATTAACTGATCCCTACATTTTAGATGCTCCAGAGCAGTTATTTTTAGCAGTGTTCAGCATAGGAAATTCCTCCTAGTCTTCCATTACAGCGATAAAGGAAATCTGACATAAATCAGTGTGCTACTGCAAAACAGACTGGAAAAATTTTGACTCTTATATAAAGATAGGCTAGTCATTTAAGTGCTTACTATATTGTTATGTTTTTTTCTTTTCCCCTCTAAGCAGTTGTGTAAAAAGATTCTTTTTTTTATATATATAGTGAGCATTTTTTTTCTGATGACGAAAATAGTAATTCTATTATTGCATTCAAGTAAATACCCTAAAAAAAAAAAGTGAATCTTATGGAAGCTTCTAATCCTATTCCTATATTCCTTGGCTTGTCAGGAACAAGATGAATGATAGATGTTAGGAGTGTCCTTTTGGAAAATGATTAAAAAATGAAATGTCATTTTATTATATAAATGATCTAATGTATATATTGTGGACTGTATATGGATATATATTTTAGAGTTTATGCATGCAATTTTGTATTTCTAATAATGTTATATTTGTAACACTTCAGCACAGCATTAGATTCACTTGTAGTGTAATTTCTAGAGGTTGACTTTACAAATTTGATGTTAACACAGCCTGATCTCACAAAAGTTTTTGAGAATATGTGTTGGTAAAAGCTCCCTATCACACCGGAGCTACCTGTTTAAAAACTAGTAAACTTAATTCATTGCAGTTAATATAGGAGTTAATTACTCATTTTTATGCTATTAATTGCATCTATATGCTATGTCTTTCGTAAAAGTAAAAACAAAGTAAATGTATTTATAATGAATATAATCCTGTGTCTGTTGTGGGAAAGAACTGTAAACTAGGCATTTAACCATCTCATTTGCTATTTTGTATACCTATAAATATATTGCTGAAAGCTTTGGTAGAAACAACAGTACACAAGAGGATTAAGAGCAAAACAGACAACTGTTTTCACAAACATATTTCCTGTTCAGTCATATTGAATGCAAAAAAAAAAAAAGAAAACAGAGACAAAAAAAATTAGCTAATTCCACTTAAGATTTGACTTACTAATGGACATGTAAGAATTACTAGATTTTAATAATAATAAAGATTAGTAGGTTTAGACTTTAAATCTTAAGAAGAAATGGTCCTTTTTTTCTTTTAGAAATATCCTTTGTTGATTTGATGGGCCCGCAGAAGTGTCAGTGTTGCATTTAATCGATTCTTAAGAACAAATACATCATTTCTTAATTACTAAATAGCTTAAAGCTGCTCCTGTTTGATTGCTGGGAGCTGCAGTGCATGTACATAGAAAAGATTCAGAATGCATCATCTAGCAAACAGATTGTACTTGTTGTTAATCAGAGCTTTTTCCTATATTTAGATTTTTTTATATAAATCTTGGTAAATGAAATCTTACTTCCATTGAAATCAGCGGCAAAACTTAACTGACTTTAATTAGCCAAGGTTTCACCCATTTTAAAAGGATCTAAAAATAGAGATTATAAAGTAGATCCTTTTAAGATAGAGATGACAGTCCCAACCATTTTATTTTCATAATCTCAGTAATATTGAGTTATTTTAAAAATAGTATTTATTTTGGAGGACTTCTCTATTGCCTCAAGCTCTGCAGTCATTGTCTCATGCCCAATGGCATGGGGGGCTGTAATGGCAGTAAGGGTAGAGATATTCCTTCAATCTAAGGACCCACTTAACAAGCCCCCTTGCATGTGAGAAACATGCAGAGTAAAGGTAGAGGTTTACTTTCACCGCACCAGTTTTGCTTCTTAGAGAGGTAAGCACACAGGGAAGGAAACTCTTGGTCAAATTGTATCCAGTAATGTGGCTTGAATTAAATGCTGTTCTCCATTTTACCAAAAAATTAGTATAACACTCACTTTAAGTACATGCAAAAATTGCTCATTATTGAATGCCAGCTTTCTATTCAGAGCTTTTGTTCACAGTTCAGAGACAAAGCAGATAAAGAAGCAGCTTATAATGTAAATGCTTATGCAACATATTTGCATTAAAAGGTGACATAGTGATAAATCAAAACTATTTAATGGGGCTTTTCCAGCCCTTTTAAACAGGTGAAACCTGTTCACAGCAAGGATTCTGAGATGGACAGACCACCAAGGGTTACCTCACAAATTTCAATGTAATATATCTCAATTGAGACTTGAGATCAATACCCTGAATTATTTATTTGAGGCAGAAGATTGGATTCTCCCTGCTTTTTCTACAATGACACTGAAAACAAATTAGACAATAAAATTAGAATTTGGTTAGGATTCTTTCCTGAAATTTCCATGGAGAAGAAAGTGTACCAAAGTCAGAGCTACCTTTTGGAAGTAGGTTTACATTAATTATGTTTTTACACCTCTGAGTAATATATTTGCTCTTCCTCCAAGTTCTCTCTTTTAGCTGCTCTTTCACACATCACATTGTTATTAGGTCAGTTTTCTGAAGTTGGAAAAGTTGTTCTGCTTAATATTCCCTTGACTTTTGAAGCTAAATCAAAGTTATTGTTATTTTAGATGAAAGATACACATGGAAGTTAATACAATATGGAGCTGGACTTGTTTATTACTAAAGCTAGGTTTGCAGGGATTGATGATAACATCCTTTCTATACGATAGGAAAATGAGATGAACTTTCAAGAACAGTCTGTCTCCTTACAAATTTCACTGCAAATACTGATCCTTGGCTTACCACAGCTCCGTTAGCATGCAAATCTGCCAGGTTGAAGATCAACCACATGTAAAATGGAGACAATTGGACTAGAAATGAAAGTGAGGGAAAGAAAAAGGTGAAAGTGAGGGAAAGAAAAAGGTTGAAAGTATGGATAGAAGAGCTTGGGAAGCATTTTTTCCTTATTGTAGCCATGCTTAAACTCTTAGATGTGTCTGGGTGTACCTTTCCTTAGATATCCTTAAGTATTGTCCCTCATGCTGATGTAAGCCTCCCATTTATGTCATATCAGAAAAAAAGTATTTTCTCTGTAGATGGTAGAACCAAACCCTCTCCACTTACCTTCGTTTAATTTTTCATTCAAAGGAACCTCTCACTGAAAGCAAATAATGTTCAATATTTCCCACATCTGCAAAGGTGAATTTAATATGATAAGTCATAAATACAGTTCACTAATCACAATACTGTGGACAGTGGTGGCACTGGAAAGTTAGATCTAAACCTTACTGTACTGTCCCATCTTGAATAATATAAATATTTAAATTGTAACGTATGTAAGATTGATCAGAATGTTTGGGCAAAGTTGGAAACTCTTAGAGATCCATATCTGACTCCCTTTTATTTTCTTATTTGTGATTCTGATAATTTAATTTTGCACAGAAATATTCTGTGTGTGCTGCACCACTATGCCACGTAACACTTCCCTTCCTTCGCACTGGATGGCAAAGAGTATATTTTATCTTGTAGCATCCCTGGCTTACCAGAAGTGACATGTCAGTGACTCTGATTGCATTTAAGGCTGTAATTAATCAAATGGGAATATTAAGCTAGCAGATTTTCAGCTTTTCATACAATTGTTTGTTTTAATTTTTGGTAGAAAGGTTTAAAAATGCCGGACCTATATTTAATATTGGATTATTTTTTTCTGAATTTTGAGGGAGAAAATCTTTATTAAAAGCATGTTTATACCATATAGTTTTGTATAAAATAAAAGACCAAATGTTAGTTATTTTGAATCATGCACATGCATCTGCATATTTTTATTTAATGATAATATAGCAGTTAGATATAACTTCTCAGAGTAACGTAAATAACATAGTGATTTGAATACTTTAAGTAAATAAGTACTTTATAAAACACCTAGATTATTGCCTCTTTTCAACATCATGATGCTAATTCCAGAACTTTGCCATTTCCATTAATGTGCTCAGCAATCCTTTTGCTTTTCTGCTGCAGTTGTTTTTTTATTTGTTTTATTTGTGTTTTAAATTGATCCTAGGTCAGTTTAGACGACCCACCCTTCCAGGTTTACAATATTGCTAGAAGGCCAAATCATACTTTACTGTGTAACAGTGTAATAACCTGTATGGCCAATGGGTTTTGCCTTTCTTATATTCTTTTACTTGTATTCTTGTGTGTATATATATATATATATATATATATATACACACTTCTACTATTCTTTACTTTCTTATATTCTTATACTTGAGCAGAACCAAATGGTGATGATGAAAAGGGCAAAAGTTCAGAAAACAAAAATGAAGAAGCTGAATCATAAACTTTTATTTTAAAAACTTTCTAAATTTAAGGTTTCATAAGTAGGATTGTGTCTGCTAGCAGGAAGTAATGTGCTGGAAAACCTTGCTATTATCATGTCTAATTCTTATGGTATTTTGGGTTTTGTATGTGTGTGTAGTTAGCAGGAAACTCTTGGTAAGCTGGAGAATTTCAGGCAGTAACAGTAATGAATACTAGCACTGTTTGATTCTTATACAGGTAGAAATTGCCAGCTACATACATTTCAACCAATTACAGCTACAAGAAAATAGTCTGAATCATTAGAGAAGAGTAAATACTAATTTTGGAGAGGAACCATTTCAAGTAATACAGTTGTTTCTGGATTAAATTAAGGGAGTAAAATTAGTATAGCTCACCTAAAACTTTACCGAATCTGAGACACTATCCATGTGCCTGTTTTTTTGGCCCTTTTTTTTCTTTTTCTAATAGCATTTTCTTTTTATTTTATAGTGAGGAAGGAAGAAATGGCAAAGAGTGCAAGGTAGTTTCCTGAGAACAAAAAACTGACCCTAGTTTCATGCTTAATGCTACTCCGGGGCTCCTGGCAGGAGCTGCTACTCTCTTCCATGGTCCCTTCCATGCTTGGTCTTCAAGTTACTAGCTTGCCATAGCACGTATGTTTATCAATATATTGTCTTTCTTGAAAGACAACTACTCGAAATGTTAAAGATAGATTGAAGATGGAGGGAAAGGGTGACAGAAAGCCTTGGGCTTCGGAAGGTTCATGGCTCAGAGCAGAGAGATGCAGCCTGAGCACCAGTGGATGTCAGGGAGGAAGGCAGAGGAGAGTTGCACACCAAAAAGCAGTCCCGAAGGCCCTCAGTGTTTGCCACTTTGTGCAGAGCTTTGCAGTTGTCACTGCAGGGTGGGTCGGGAGCTGTGCTAGCAGGGGCACTGTTGGACAGACAGTGTGCCCAACAACGCTCCATGCCCCTTCTCAGACATCTTGGATTACACTCGTAGTATTTTTCTGCTTTTCATTACAGTATTTTTCTGCTTTACCACTATCCATGGAAAAACATGTGCATTTTAACAAAGCAGAAACTCGAATGTGTTTTAATTATTTTGATTATAACAAAAGAAAAACCCATAGGCTTTGGGAAAAAAAAAATTCTTAACAGTTGGGAATTCACAAAAGTGAGTGAAGAACAGAGTTTAGCTCAATTAGTTACTGTCATTCATTGGCTTCCTCCTGGGATAACTCCACTTTCTTCTTCTATTGTGTAGACCTAATTCCACTGTCATGAAAGAGAACAGATGAAAGGAGTTAAAGGAGTCTAACTACTGCAAACCTAGTGCATTCATTTTCCAAATGGTACCAAAACAAAAGACTGCTCTTTCTGTATGGCAGCTTTTGCTTAGAAAGCAGTGAAGACCTTAAACATCCATCACCCCTCCTCAGTTCCTTAAGGCTCTTGCGAGTCTGCAAATTTTGAAGGTTTTGTGAATTCCTATTTAAATAATAAGGAAGCATTTTATGTATTTCATAGCGTGCATATACAGTAAATTAAAGATTTTTTTTTTTGGAATTTTCTTGTTGTAACATATTTTTGAAATTTTCTGTTGTAACATTTAACCAATACTGTCATTAATCTAGATAGCCTGACCAAAAGCACTGAAACAGGCTCCATTATGGGCTTACAACTTTCACATTGGAAAGAGCCTGCGGTCCACAGGTTGCAATTTGTATTTTGCTAAGAAAACATTGCCACGCGTAAGGGATGTGCAGACTCGGAGCCCAGCAATCCTTCATGCTCCCTGAACTCTGCAGAACCATCACAGATTCAGGACAGAAGAGCATGCTGCACTCTCTTGCTTTGTCTGCCTTTTGATTTGCTCTTGAGGTAAGCTTTCCATCTGTGCATCGAGATTCTTCTTTCCTCCAACCGTATGTCAAAAAGTATCTGTTGCTCTTGGCAGCAAGCTTGTTTCTGTTAAAACAGTGATTGCTGTATTGCATCTTCTTTCACTGCGGAGGATTTTAGATGTGAAGCTTATGCCCTGTCTAAAGTCCCAAGTGGAGCATTTCCCACTTCTCTCATTTGCAAAGGTGGCTGAGAATGAAAGGTCCCTGTGTTACAGAAAGCCAGCTACACTTTTCTGTATTATTAGCCAATTAGCCCAGGTTTGAATCTTATCTCATTCCTACTAGAAATAGGACTTACTGCTTGTCTCCCACATCCCAGGAGGGTATTTTGATCATCAGGCACTTGAAAAGCTGTTGTAAAACTCTCTAAGAGAATTCCATATTGTGTGAGTAATTCCATATTCATAGGATCAGAGAAAAATGAGAAATAAAAGAGGAAATACTATAATTTGATGATTAAAGCATCCATTTATACAGGACATCCAAATTCAAGTCCTTTGTCATTCCCCCATGAATACTGAAGCAAACATATCTAATGAAATGCCTTCACCAGGGCAAGTTCTGCTATAAAAACATCTTACAAGTTGGTATATAGGTGTGTTGAGGTGGGTACCTCCTCTTGGATGTGGAAGGCTTTGCTTTGGATCTGCAGATCAGATCTGAATCAGATCTGGATTTGGATCAGATCTGCAGATCAGGAATCTGAAATCAGACCTCCTAAATCACTCAGCCTTTAAGTGCAGTTGAACGAAAAGTCTCCGCATGACTCTCTTATTAGTTGCGCAGAATGCAAGAGTGGAATTTGTTTTCTCCCTTTGAAGGAGGGAATATTTGAGTGGTTTCATGTTAAATTCTGCACGCTCTCTGTAGCTACCCGATATGCCTTCACAGGAGAAAACAATCAGGATGTCGTGTTTGCTCTCTGCTGAGATAATGATATCCCTAGCACAATGACCAGTGAGCTTCAGTGTAGG
>JAVCKT010097584.1:0-11551 GCA_032273925.1 Rhynchotus rufescens
AAGGGAAGGGAAGGGAAGGGAAGGGAAGGGAAGGGAAGGGAAGGGAAGGGAGAGAAAAAAGAGCTCTCTGTGTCTTTTTTTTTAAGCTGCTGTCTAACAAATTCATCTGTTGGCTTCTTGGAAACAGGAAAGTATCTGGACTCCCTTCCACTGTCTCACAAAGATATTGCCACTAAATCGTCTGTTCCAGAAAGGGTGTTTTATATTAACTCATTTACAATACCCTTTAGAGATTATCATGCATCCATGATCTTAACATGCTGCCAGATGGGAGATGCAAAGCCATACTGATAACAAAACTTCAGTACTGAATGGTTATTAAGTTGATACTGGTGTTTAGGAGACCTTGAACATTATACCTGAAATAAAGAGATGAAAATCAGTAATGAACTGCTTCTACCATAAACTGCCAGTTCAACCTATTCTGCAGAACTTGGATCTTAAAAGTGCTGTGATCCTGATCTTCTGGTTGGTATAATTTAGAATGAGGACGATGCGATCTCTGTGCCAGACTCTTCTGTCGTGGAATCATAAAACTATAGCTCATTTACACACAGAAGTAGTGATAGGGATGCATTGTTGAAGAAAGGTGTAGTGCTTTGGCTCTGGTGTGGCTCTTATTACAAGGCAGTGGTCATATAAAGCATTCTGGCAACATTTTCTTTCTTTGTTCTAGATGAGGAAAAGACAATTCTGAATGACAACTTTCTCTGAATTGCAGATGATATTTTATTCCTCAGGAACCACTGAGGCATAGCATTGCAGTTTGAAAGGGCAGTTTGAAAAAGACATGATCATTCGGCATTCCTTAGCGCTGTAAACATACATCATCCCATGCCTACAGGTGTGCCCAGATGTTGCCATTCCTCTGCCACCACCAGATACTTGTCACCATCCTTCTCAGCTCTGACATCTGTGATATTATGTGAGCACTCTCTTAGATAAAATGAAAAAAAGATCTTCCACTTACAGTTGCAACTGTTCATTAGTGATATGTGAAATGCAGGGAGGCTCTCTGCAAGCACGTGAGCCATTGGAGCAGATGTGAAAATTGCAGCAGTAGGAATGTACTGAAGTACTTACAGGATACTGGTAGGTACTAAAGACATATATATACCAATAGGTGCTGTTGGACTCCACCACCCACTGCGAGTGAATTCAGGAAGAAAAGCTCAATTTTTCTAGCTATCTCAGAGTTACTTGATGAGAAAGTTGATGAGATAGTTAACAAATCTATTACCATTGAGGAGATAAGTCAGGCCAGAACACAGAGGTATATCTTCACTAAACCATAGGTACCATATATCAATAAAATAGATCTTATTTCATTTTGGTTTTGAGTCCCATATTAGGGGACTTCTGTTGGGCTTCTGCCCAAATTATGACAATTTAAATTTAACCAAGATGTATGGCATGTCCCTTGCAAATGAAATTCTTTTTAACTTTTACTCCATTCCAGAGGAAAAAAAAAAAAAGAAAAAAGAAAAGATTATATATGAGGAATTGACTTCATCATTTCTTCTTTATGCATCAGATCATTAAGTCATAAGTTAAACAGAATTTGCTCCCTTGCTTCTGTAACTATCTCTGGTGCAAAGTATTTCTGAAAATCATTTCACATGAAGATAAATTCAGCTGCTATTCATCATTCATTTGTCCTTTAGAAAGGGAAAGTATGAATTTGATTATCTTCACAGGTTTATGACATTGTCTTTCTATCAAAACTGATTTAAACCTCTGGAGATAAAGCATAACTGAAAGCTTGCTGAGTCAGCCACCTAGGTTCCCACTTCCCTGCATTTATTTCAGTAGTCAGAGACACAGCAATGTAAATTATTTTCTACTGATTCTCAGAAGTAGTAAGGAAAAATGTCTTACCCTTAAGAAATATTGCAGTGAATGAAATCTATCTGATAACTGCCTAGCCCATTTGCTAATGGTCAAAGGTACAAAAAAAAAAACAGGGCATAGGTTTTGCGTGTGTCACAGCACCCAAGTACTGAGCACAGAATCAATTTTCAACTTGGAAGAAAAATCGGGTATTTTATAAGGAATGTGGAAAAAAATATCTTTTCAAAATTGGTTCAATTTGAATTAAAATTTGGGCAGTGTACTCCTAGGATGAAAGAGGAAAAGCTCTATCTTTTTTCTTTAGGTTTATGTTAGATTTTGAAATCAGTCCCAGTAGGAAAAAATAAAATCACTTCTTGAGAGAGAGAAAGAGGGAAATCTACTGGTTGTGATTTTATTTTTCTCCTTAAAGTTCCAATGTTTCTTCCTAACTTTCACTTCTCTGATTTACAAGATGAAATTCTTCTTGGTCAGGAAAAAAACTGCCAGATAATGCCATAATAATAATGGAGTCTCCTTTAAAATGTCCCTTGAAGGAGAACCTGGAGAACCTTAGTTTACCAGAAACTAAATGATCTCCTGCCCATAGCTCAGAGAACAGATGAGTAGCTGAACTCAAAAAATATTATGGTAATTTGACTTTTTTTTTTTTCTTTTTTTTCTCACTAACATAAAATGAAACAGATGCATTGCCCTGAAGAATCTTGATTAATTTTCAGTCTCTATTTCCTTCGTTAAAATAAAACCTAATTACTTTTCAAAAGAAACAGCTCTTCGAAAATGAAGTCTGAGTGTTGACTTTTCTAAACTGCTCCTTCATCTTCCCTTTAATTTTTTCCCCCCAATTTCATCCACCTCTTTGAATTTTGACTTTAGACTATACAAAACTGGTTCTTTACCAAATTGTTTTTTTACCAAATCCCACATAAAATCTAGGATATCCTAAATGATAAGGATACCCTCATCATTCTAACGCAATGTAATATCTATATGTTTCAGGGTTAAAAGTTTAGGCAGAAATTATTCAATACATATTTCATATCTTAAAACAGTAAGTTTGATTTTAAAGCTGAAATTTTAAATGGCAACTCAGATAAACCCTATCAGTTTTGGTTTGGTTGTGTATATTCTTTCTCATGGTCCATCTTTTTCTAACACAGGGAAAAGGAACACCAGATACAATATCAGCCTTAGCCAATAACTCTGGGCTAACTCCGGAGAGAATTCCCTTTGTTAGAAGTTGAATGATTCTGTTCAATGTCTCACTGGAACAGACATTAGTTCAAAAGACATGCTTGCTGGAGGAGTGAGAAGTAGAATGTAAGGTAGTATTTTTCTGGCAGAGATATGACCTAGACATCTAAGAAGGGAAACATACAAATCCTTAGATCTCAGGAAACTATTTTAGTTTCTTAAATGGCCCAAACTGCTGTGTTTCAGATTTCTAGACTCTGAATTAGACTCACTGCAGCTACCTTACAGGTCCTTTGTGAGACTAATCAACATTTGTAAACTTCCTCAAAGATCAAAAGAGCCATGAGAAAACTAAAGTCTAGCATGACAAGTAGACCTGTTCAATACAGTGTTGCAGTTGAAGACATACCAGCTGGATTTGGTAGTATTTCTATTTTCCTTCACAAATCCATGTCAAGGAGACAATACAACCATCATCACAATAGTGCCACAGGATAAATGCTTTGAAACAATGGGAAAATCCTACAGTGAGTGTTATCTTTCTCTCACAGGCACAGCCCTAAACCTTAGGCTTGATGAGCTTGTGTATTAGCCACTCTTCCCAGGTTTTTATCATTAGCAAACTTGCTGAGAAGGCACTCTGTCCCTTCATACAGATCAGGAATGAATAAGGATTGGATCCCATATGGATGCCTGGGGTATACCAGTATTTATTCCCCTTAATTGTAATGAAATTAAATTACTAGACTGAGGTAAAGAAGACTTTCAGTATTTTAACAGAATCACAGAGTGGTGGTGATTGGAAGGGACCTCTGGAGATCATCTAGATCATAAAACTCCCCTGCTCTACACCTAGAGCATGTGGCACAAGGTTACATCCAGATTGTTTTTGAAGATCTCCTAAGAAGGAGCATCCAGAACCAAAATGTCCAGCATGCTCCAGTGCTCATTCTTTTCTTCTTCTTTCTTTTCCATCTCCTTTGTCACCAAAACAACTTGCCATCTACTAGTGGACCCACATTTCCCCTTGTTTTCCTTTGCTGCTAATGAACTTCCATATCTTTTTGTCCTTAACATCCCTCACCAGATTCAACCACAGATCAACTCTAGCTCATTGGGATGCCCCATTCTTGAGCTTGCAGGAGGTGAATCTTGAACAGGAACCAGCTTTTATTGACCCTTTTTCCTTCCAGGAATGTGGTATCCTAGGAGGTTTATAAAGAAATCAGAGTTTGCTCTCCTGGAGACCAGTGTTTTGACACTGCTTTTTTGTTTTTCTTTTCCTTCTCACAGGATCTTTTATTTCTTTATGCACAGAGAAAGGAATTCTTCATCAAGCAGGGAAAAGCTATTTTATCATCATATAAAAAGCAACCTTATGAAAAGAAAAATCTTTTTTGCTGCATTAAAATTCCCCTCTCAAGGCCTAACTGAACTGAACCATGCATTTCACTGCCTGTGTTGGGAAACTAGTCTCTGATTATCCATAACAGCAATTTGGCTAATGTTAGCACTTTTAGCCTTCCCGTAAATAATTAGCCAGCTGATGACATGCCATACAGTGAGTAAATTAGCCTAATTGGTTTGTCTAGAGTTGAAATTATTTTTGATCAGTACACACAATTGTGAGAGATGCATGTGTAATTTAAACCGCCACGGCAACGTTAAGCATTATTTATCTTTCATCCTGCCAGAGTAATACCTGATCTCTTTGCAAATCAAGTCTTTTTAATATGAGCCTTGTTCTAGTGCCCTGGCAAGATTCCCATTGTATTCAATGTCCAAAACCTTAACCACATTTTTTAATCCATTTGGTAAAAGATCATATGTGGCATTAAGAAAGGCAATGTATATGTGAGAAGATGACTTTGTGTTTTGCAGAACCTGGGAAATTTCACTGTAACAGTTATGTTAAAATTAGTGGAAGGCTGCAGAGACAAAATAAATGACAGGTTGACATCACAGGTTCACCCTTAACTTCCTGCCACCCACTGCAAACTATTCTGCACATGCAGAATAATTCAGGATTTCATCTCCTAGGCATGTGGCAGATTCCCAAAACTGATCGCAGCAGTGTCAAAAGAAGAATGAAGGTTCAAAGAGATATCATGCAGGAACACTAATACACCACAAGAGGTTATCAGTAGCAGGATCTACCACTTGTTTTGATTAATTGCTACATAGTGTCAGGGTATTTAGCTTCTATTTATTCAGCAGCACAGGGATGCTGGAACTTTTTTTTCCCTTCTCTAGCAATTAGTAGATTTTACTAGATCTAGACTACTCCTCATCATGACTCAAGAGTTCCTCCATGTCTCTGTTTATTTTAATCTGTTCTCTGATTAATCTTGTCACCATATGGTGTCTGCCTTCTCTTCCCTTTTGGCCACACTATACTATGCCACACTTTTTCCCCAGTATCACTAGGTTTCTGTACTGTCACCCACTCCTGCCTGTTTCCACATCTCCTTTCCTTAATTTCTTTTCTCAGTACTAAGCTCCCAAAGCACATTAAATTCCTTATTAGAATATCTGTATGACAAAATAAAATACAACTATCTATAAAGAGGCTTACAGAAATTGCACACAGCAGCTGAATGCACATGTATATTGGTCAAAAATAGCACCTTATTCCAATAGCATAAAGAAGCTGTTACTTCCCTAAAGAGTCACAACAGAAAAAAAAATGAAAATTGAAAAATAAATATCTCAAAGTCTTTGGCAAGTTCTGATAGCCTTTCTGTCTACTCTCTCTTGTCATCTTACTGCTTAAACAACCATCAAATGAAACAAGACAACCTTTATTCACCCCAATAGATTTAGGGCTGCTACAGCTGTTTTCCAGTTTCCTTAATAGGATTCACCACCCACTGGAGGTGACAGCAAAGCAGTTCCTTTCTCTTTTCCCAGAGCCCAGTAAAATAGAGACACCCAGTATGAATTAGACAGGACAATATCACTGACTTTCTTGGAGATGTTGGACCATAAAGATACCCTTGCAAATCTTTTGATCCATCAGATGCAGGTCAGACCTTTTCAAGACGATTTCAAGATTCTGTTCTGGCAAACCTCTTCAGAGATAATCAAGGTTTCGCAGAACTGTGAATGTCATAGCTTTCTTTCGAAATCTATGGCTTTTGAAAGGGTCAAACTGGTACAGGCTTTCTCAGTCACCCCAATAATGCATAAACACTGGGGTATGCATACCCAATAACTGTTGGTTATGACTCCTCCATTGTTGTCCTCCATTTTAAAAGGATACCATCGTTGTGTTTGTCAGGCAAAAGCCACAAGTCTGGCCTCACCTTTAACTTTCATCCAGCAAAAGTGAAGTGGCAACGTATCTGGCTATTTATTGCCAGACAAAACAAATCCAAGAAATGTATTCTTTCAGTGTCACCTTCTTTTTTCTCATCAGCAGCTCTTACTGTCTCATGTCATGAAGGCCAGACAAAAGTATCACAGAAGATGAATCACAGGAACTAAAACAAAACAAATAAACAAACAAAAAATACAAAACTTTTAATTTTCATCTTATTCTCCCCAACCCGCAAAAGTGTTTTCTTTGCCAGTAGTCTACAGCGCACTGAGTCAAAAATCTCTAATGGAAAGTAACAGCATTATTCTGTAGAAAACACACAGTTCATGTCAAAACTTTTTTTTTTCTTTTTTTTTTTTTTGTGTGGCAAACATAGTTAAAGAAAGAGGGAATAACTCCACTCCTTGTGTAAGAACCACACCAGACCACCTATTGTAAAATCAGAAAAGGTAAACATGCTCTCTAACAACCTCATGTGGGCTGCAAGTAGTTTCTGCAACAGCTATAGGATTTTGTGTAGGTCTATGGGAGGTTCTCTTGGCCAGTGGGAGAGATTTGAGCCCAAGCAGTGCAGACTGTGCTTTGGACTTTGAGATGCAACATTTCTTTCATCTTACTTCAAGTAACATTGCTTTATGCTTTGAGTCCCATATTTTAAATAATTTAGAAACAACAAACCCGCTGGGTTGGCGCTTTGAGTTTTTGTGACAGCCACATAGCATAGATTATTTGAAATTATTTTCTTCTTTTTAATATATTGATAAGAAAAATCTGAATTCAAATAAGGAAGTTTTGCTATTTCCTGCCTGGGTTTTCGTTTGTTTGTGGTATCTGGATTTTGTTTTTCTTTTTTTCTTATAATTAGAGAACACAGTTTATATTGCCTTTAATCACAGCATACACAGTATGCAATTACTCTATAAATATACGCATATAAATTACTTTTATGTGTGGTGGTGGGAAAGCAAAAAGTGGTTATAATTATGCATATAGAGAAATGTAATGATTAATTATCTGGAGTACATAATTTTACCAAGAGTCTTGATAAAGTGTGAGCATAACCTTCTCTCCCGTGTGTTAATTACTTACAGAGAGAATGATCTGGCTGTTTCTCTTCGTGCATATTCCCATTCCAGTATATCTGAAGGGGGTCCACAGGCTGAAAACTGTATTTCATCTGCTGTATTTTATACAGTAGCTGTATATGTTCACATGGAACATGAGAAACTGTCTTTGTTTTATGAGGCTTTGTCTACATTCAGACTACTTTAATTTAATTTAATTTAATTTAGACCATCATCTGGTCAGCAAGGATGAAAATTTTGTCATCATTTTGCATTACTTCTCTTTAGGAAAGAAAGAGGACAGATACATTCAGCAATTATGAACTGCAGGTTTTTTATCAAACAGCAGCATAAAAATTATCTTTATGTGTAGATAGCAGAGGTGACAGGGCTAGATTTTCAACCTTTTCAAAAATGGAAAGGCTTTCAAAAGAATTCAAGAACCAAGAGGCTGTGTAGAATTTCAAAAAAAAAGAAGATCATGTACTAAAAAATGTTATTGTATAAAACTTCCAACAGATTACAAGTTTGGAAATTCTCAGAGGAGCTTCCACTGTGTTCATGTGCTAGCCACCCCTTCATTGACTAAAGGGAGCAACAGTATCTGCTCTCTTCTGCCTAGTCCGTAGAAGGGCAATATGAACAAACACAGAATCAAGATGTTTTTAAGACTGATATGGGAGGCAGGGTAGAGACAGAATCCTTTAAATTACTGAATATAAAGTTGTCTTACTTTATGCCAAGTGTGGCATAATGGCGTTGCATTTGAAAATATAGGACAAGAGGAAATGGCCTCAAATTGCACCAGGAGAGATTCAGGTTAAATATTCAGAAAAATTTCTACACAGAAAGAGTGGTGAAGCATTGGAACAGGCCCAGGCAGTGTACAAGAAACATGTAGATAATTCCTTGTAGCTGTTCACAGACCTCTCAGAAGATACTTTCTCATTTCCCTTCCTCGGCCAAACCTGAACTATCATATCTTAAAGTGATTGAAAACGTTCTAGTTAAAATTAAATTTGCCCAAAAAATAAAGACTATAATGACCCTGAGTACGCTTGGTGTTTCAGCAAAAGAGAAAATCTTATACAACTCTGCTATTCTGGCCAGCACTTCCTGTCTTGTATTTACAGGGATTTTGTTTCTCTCTATTATCTTTGTTGCTCTAAATTCAAATTTCTGCTTCTCCTCTTTCCTTCTCCACCAGCTAATTAACATGGCGGATGTTGTCCTTGTCTCATGGTTACAATGCAACAGAGAGTTTAGGCAGCCAGATGTTATGCAAAGGAAAATAAAAATTAAGAAATAACTAGAAAATACTAAATTTTCTCAGTTTCACTTAACAAGCTCAGATCAACTCATTCTAGTCTCCAATAATCACCCTAACTGTAAAGCAGAAAATAAACCTCAAATCCAGAATTTGTCTCTAAATATGTGATTCTAGATTCCTGTATTTAAGATGTTTTCCAAATATTTCACTGTGTGTTTAAGTTCTCCTTAACATGTGTGGTTAAGGTCAACATCTTTGAATCCTGTATGTCAAAGTTATTTCCTAATTACCACTATGAAGATGATCTGTCTAGGATTAGCACCATCTCCAGTGCCACTGAAGCTGTGTCATTCTCCTGCTTGGGAAGGCATCACATATTTGAACAGGTAGAAAGGAAATGACGGACCATCAAGTGCAGAGATTTACTGACTCAGATAGCAGGAGACAAACACTAGCAGCTTTTTCTGCTTCTTTACGTACCTTGTTGTATTTAAAGATTGTCTACTGTAAGGGGAACAACTGCTCTGCTTCTCTTTCCCCATTCCATTCCATTCCATTCCATTCCATTCCATTCCATTCCATTCCATCTCATTCCATCTTTTTTTCTTTTTTCTTTTTTTTTTCTGCGGTGCGTTCTCTGTGCTGTGCATTTGGCTTCTCTAAAAGGAGCTCTATGTTGCAATCAGAGTAAATAGAGTCCTGAGCTGAGGAGTTCTGCTTCCCAAGCAGAAGTACTCGTGGGCCTCACAAAGGTCTCCTGGCTTGGACATAGCCAAAAGCAAGGGGTAGTCATCTTTAATCTTTCCAGAGGCAGTCTTCTTTAATCTCTGCAGCATTCTCTGAACTGTAAGGTGGACAGCTATTCACAAATAAAACATATTACAATCTCTTTTCCCAGAGTGTTGCTGGAGAGAAGATGCTGATCCTGGAGGTTGTAGCAAGAGAGCAGAGTGGTTGGAGGAAGAAGTCTTAATATGGCATACATGCAAGAGGAGGTGGTACTGACTCTCCTTATCCCTCCCTTCATTCTCCAGATGAGTCTATCTCCCCTGAAGTAGGAGGCCAATTTGTTTGGCAAAGGAACACAGATCCTGTTCTGTCAATATGCAGGATGGAGATGACTCAAAGGGAAGTATAATTGCTGCTCCATGTGCATTTTGTCTCAGCTGTTGCTTATAGGAATTAATCTATTTTACAGATCTGCCTGTTTCTTTGATTTTGTTATTATTTCCACATAAACTCATGAAATTATCTGATACTTTTCCATAATTCCAGAGATTTCTATATGTGAATATTTTACATGCTGTATTGCTAGGCACCTCTGCGCCATTATATGCATTAAAAGCCTAGATGCCACTTCACAATGTTTACTAATGCTTTTCAGAGAGTAATGTATTTAAATCAATAAGGATCAAAGGTAAATCTAAGCGAATGGAAATAGGATGTTCAACAACAGTGTACAGTAGCTATTGTGGTAAATATGACTTGATTTTTTCTTCCAGCACTCAAAAAACCCTCTAAAAGTCATTTGGAGATTAGGAATCTTCTACATTTGAATCAGCTTTTCAGAGCAAGGTACACTGAACAAACATCATAAGAGGAAACAAAAGGTGTGCCATCACTGTACACTCTGTAAAAACAACCACAGGTCCACCTTGGAGAGCTCCAGGGTGAACCTCCTCAAAGTGATTCATAGTTAGTGTTTTGCAGATGCTAAAGAGGCTGTTTGCAGGTGATGAAGTAACGTTTGCTAAATGCACATAAAAAAGGCTCTTTTCCAGGCTCCACAACTTGCACTGGCAGTATGTCAAGACTATAAGCAGACTGCCCAGGGCACAAGGGCTTTGATTTGCCACTTCCTTGGAACTTGCACTGTCGTTTGTCCAAATGCAAAATTGATCAACTGATTAATATTTATAAACTTGCTCAGACCTCATGTAAACAACTATAAAGTACAGCAATGCCATAGAATAATACAAAATTGTGGCTTTATTCCCTTCTTCATTATCACACCCATTCCCATTCTGAAGATGTGCCACAGATATCTATAATAATAGATAATAATAGATATCTGTGGCACATATAGATAGATATCTGTGCCACAATAGATATAAGTGCCACAGATATCTATAATAATATTTCCACACGCACAAAAAAAAAAAAAAAAAAGCTAGAAAAAAATTCACTGTAGGGCTCTTTACTAATTAATTTAATATTTATTCCAGAGATGTCTTTTTTACTACAGTCATGCATGTATGATTTGATCTGACTCATTAATAGTTATGCCAGTTATATAGTAGAAGGTATTTAATTAGAGTGCCTGCAGAGTTCCCAATTCAAAGCCCACCAATGCTTTAAAGTTGTCTGAAAAGAGGAAGTTAGAATAAGAGGTAGAATGGTGAGTAAAGATTTGTTTTTATCTGGACACCTTCCAAAACAAGAAAAAGAATCTCTATAAAGACTGACTAAGGATTGGAGCAGTGCTTCTAATCTGTCCAGTTTTATTCGCCTCTTTCTTTAACATTATTTTCCTATAATGTTTTTTATTTTTTTGATCTAATATGATACAAGTCTTAATTTATTCAATAGCGAGAAAGAACATAATTATTCTACAGTGAGTACTGATCAATTTCTTACATACCTGAATTGAAAATAAGTTGATTTTAGTGATATTAAATGTAATTTTGTAATGATTCTAACGGAGATATGTCGGCTCAGGAGTGCAATAAAATGCATATTTGCATTTCCCCTTATTGTAAATTCTGTTGTTTTATGCATTACCAATGTTAGGATTTATGTTTATCATATTAAAATAACACAGTAAATCAGAACAAGAAGGATGTGCCACACAGC
>JAVCKT010097585.1:0-11550 GCA_032273925.1 Rhynchotus rufescens
AACTGCCCCCAGTGCTGCAGTTCTGGCCTCACCAGAGCTGAGCAGAGGGGCAGGATCCCTCCCTCGACCTGCTGGCAGCACTGCTCCTGATGCAGCCCCTGTGCTGCTCTCCTCGAGCCCCACACGGGGCCGTGGCCGTGGGGCGCCCCACACGGCGGCCCCGTTGGAGCTCTCCGGGGCTGCAGCGCTCAGGCCGTGCGGAGGCGCTTGGCACTGCGGAAGCTCCCGGCCGCTTCCATGTTACACACACCTATTTCATCCAGGCTCTGCATTTTTCCAGGCTCTTGCTGCTTCTGGCTGCGCTGAGGAATGAAACAAAACCGGCTCTTCGCTGCTGCGGGCTGCAATGTAGAGGTTCCTCCTCTGTGTAATTTAAAACCCACGTATGCAGAAGATCCCCCAGACGCTCAAAACACGTCTGCTGTGTCATGGCAAGGCTGCCCACAGGAAGAGCTCAGCTGGGGTGATTGCAAATATGCTGGAAAATCCTTTTTGGGATGAAAACCCGGGAGGTGGCTCGAGCCCTCACGCCTCCTCCGGGCGGTTCCTTTGCTGCCCTTTTCCCTTGAGCCACGTTCCCAGGGCCGGCCCTGCTCGCTGAGTCACTGCTCAGTGACGGGAATAGCTGGTGTTATTCCTGCCGGGAAAGGGGAAGCCTCCAGCTCCCAGCAGCAGCACAGGGCTGTGACGGAGGCTCTTTGCAGCAACAGCAACATGTTCCTGACCTGGGCCCTGGCTCAGCTCGCAGCGGGATCGATGGATTGTCGCCCTGCGGCCAGAACCACCCAGGGCGCAAAGACGCCCCGCAAGGCGCCCTTCGGCCGTCGCTCCAAAGGGATCTGCCGGGTCTGGTGCGTTCCCTGCTCCCGGCGAGGCCCCTGGAGCAGCAGAACCCCCTGCCCGAAAGCCCCCGAGCGCCGGCGGCCTCAGCGCGCGGGGCGGCAGCAGGACCCGCTCCCTGCTCCTCGGGCAGAAACCCACCGCTCCGGGACATAAGCGGGACATAAGCGGGAATCTCGCCCTTGACTTCGGAGCTTTCGCCGCAGACGTCAGATGGGATTTGGAGGCTGCTCAGCTCCTTTGGGGGCCGTAGCCTCCAAAGGGGTTCTGCCTTTTTTTAGCCCCAATATTAACACCTGGGTGTTTGGGAAACGTGTTCTACGCAGCCTACGTGAACCTACCGGCTTGACATGGGCAGAAAAACACAGGCTTGTTTTCCCCAAATCTATTTGGTGTATTTAGGGATTTTCCAATATTAAACGGTGTTGCAAAGGATGAGCTCCCAAGCTCTCCAAATGCTCTATGTATGATACTGTAGAACTCGTTCTTCCCTCTGCCTGGCCCTCTCAAAGCATAAATGCCCCTTTATCTCTTAAATCAGCTTCATATTTATGACCGCCTTATCTCCTTCCTGTGTAACCTGAGCTGAACATTATGTGAACTATTCCAAATATCTGAATAATAACTGGATCAGATGGGAGAGAAATCTGATTCCATTGCCTGTGTTTTTCCTTCAGAAGCTTCTCTTTTCCTTTTTTTTTTCTTTTTCAGTATTAATTTGCTGTGGGCTGGTTGTGCTCCGATACAAACACACAGCCCCTGTGCGAGCTGCTACGGAGCAGATTGGTTTGAGTGTTAAAGCAGTAGGGAGGAAGAGTAACTGCACCCTCCTCCTCCTCCTTCTCCTTCTCCTCCTCCTTTTCCTCCAGTGGCTCTGGCTGCAGGAAGAAGCTGCTGGAGCAGCAGAGGCGGCCAGAGGGTGAATTAACCCCCGCCGGGGCGTCCTGGGCCCTTGGAGCACAGCCGGCAGCCCTATCCGCATGGGAATGCCCCAGGGAAACATCCCTGTGCTGCTGGAAACGCTACAGATGACTCAGGGAAGTCAGAGGAAGCTGGACAAATATTTTGCGCCGTGAGGCCACATAAAATGCTGGGATAATGGACTCGGGGTTGGGTCTGCGGCCAAAAGCTGGGGATCTTCAGCAGAGCAGAAACAACATCCCAAAGCGCTGGCTTAGGCAGAGAAATGTTTCAGTTTAACTCGTCCTGCTAGCACAGCCAGGCATTGACCTGAAAAATACCTGTTTAGTGCTGCAGATTAGGGTAAAGGGATGCTCAGGTGTCCTCGGAAACCCCTCGCCTGACCCTTGCTCTGGCACCGAGACCACTGGAGAACACAGTCTCTGCCCGAAGGCATTTCCCAAAGCTCTTCAATATCAAGCCATACTGTTGTATTGCCAGAAAGCCAAGAATTTAACATCCCCCTGCACCCATGATAAGGCAGGACAAGCCTGAACTACTGACAAGCAGCTGGAGCTTCCCCTTACATTTCTGCTTACAGGGGGCACAGGCCCTTCCTAGAGGAGCTGCCAAGCCGGGATTGCTCCAGGGAAGGCGCGGGAGAGGCCGCGGCTGGCGGGGACAGGGAGGCTGCTGGGGCCCATTGCGAAAGCCTGCCGGCATTCCAGGTATTTCCCAACACGAAGCCTCGTCCGGATTCACTGTCCCAATCTGCTATCTGCTTTTGATTAGGAAGCTTCTGACAGGGAAGGAGGGGAGGAGAGAGGCAGCAGCACGAGATGTCTGTATCCCAGGCCCTTCCAGAGAGGGAGGGAAATATCTTCAGTTTTCTGATTAAAGTCTTATTTGTGCAGATTAAAAAGAGAACAGCAGGATGAGAAGAGCACCTCGGCTTCCTTGCTGAACAGCACCCAAATGGAGCATGTTTTATTTACAAATCACGGCATTATTTCTGGAAGAACATGGATGCAGATGAAGGCAAAGCTGAGATCACAAGGGGTGGGGATGGAACAGGAATTCCTTGATTTCCAAACAGTTCCTGTGTACTTTGGCCGAATCATTTAAGCTCCCTTGTACTGCAGATATCCATCTGTAGGATGGGAATAATTGGATACAGAGTTTGCAAGCTGGCTTGAGGATGTGCACCCTGCGATGGCAACAAAACACTCTTGTGCTGGGGTCAAGTAAGTATAGCTAAGTGCACACGTACACTTATGTAAGTGCAGCTCTTCCTATGGAAACACTAGATACGTTTCTCTTGGAAAAACAAAAAGGGCACAGATCCTTCTAGGAAGAACACGTGCAAATGTGGGGACCGTTTGGGGTCTATAACCTGAATAAGCAGCAGTGCAGGAAACGCAAACCAAACAGTTTCGCTCCACCATGAGGAATTCTGGCTGCTCTCTCGCCCTCTCTCCCTCTTGGGCACCTTCCACAGCGAAGACCAAGGCTCAGTGTCATGCCCCTAGCCCCAGGTTTAAGCTTTCTGGGACAGGTAGTTTCATTTTTACAACCTCTGGCAACAAAAAAAAAGTAGAAAGATAACATGAAGACAACTTTCCTCTTCAACACTGCCTATATGTTTGCTCCTAGGGACCGCAGCCCAGAAATCCGCGCAGGCAGGAGGCTGCGGCTGCCCTCCCGGCGGGATGAGGGAAGCAATACATGGGGGGAAAGCCAGGATCCAAGCTCAAACATAGCCAGAAATTCCCACTCATCTTTCTAATATTCACCCAAAGTGAAAACATTTGCAGTGATTTTAGACACCCACTCACGAGCCCCTTAAAAACACAACGCATCCGTTTCCCAAAGACTGTTTCCCAGAGAGTGTTTCCCATCCAGCTCCGATGCTGATGGAACTTCCACAGGCTCTAACCGGCGCCCGCGGGCCGCCGCCGTCCCCCATTTTGCGGCCTGGCGCCTCGCGCCCCTCGCGGGGCAGCCGCCCCCGCCTAACATGGCGGCGCAGGCCGAGGCCTGCAGGGCCGCAGCCACCAGCCGAGCCGGCGGCCACGAGGGTCCCCGAGCCGGGGCCCGGGGCCCACGGCGGCCCCCCAGGACCCACGGCGGCCCCGGGGACACCCCACGGTGTGGCCCGGCTCAGAGGCAGGCGTTTCCCCGCGGCTCCGCCAAGGCGCTGGCTGGTGTTCCCATGCCAGGTGTGTCCACGCCCGGCGTTTGCTCCTGAACCTGCCTGACGATTTGAGGGGAAAAGAAAAAAAGAACAAGAAAAAAGAAAAGCCTCTAAAGCTGCACTGAAATGGCTGAAACACGTTGCAACCATCTGCGAAAGGCAGCCCATCGTTACACGGCGCAAAGCTGCGGAGCGGGGGGCGGGAAGTGAGCAGCCGGAGAGAAATTTGAGATAAAATCCCCCCCAGCCCAGCGCACGCAGACCAAGAAACGAAAGTGGGTCGCCCGCCATCCGCGGGCCGGCCGGCCGGCGCCGGAACGCGGCCTCCTCGGCTCCGGGACGGCTCCGTGTCCGGCACCGCGGTGTCCGGCACCGCTTACCTCCCGCTGCGAGGGGCCGCGGAGCCGCGCGGGGCCGCGGCGTCGCCCGCCCGGCTCTCGCCTCCCGGGCGCTCTCCTCCTCCGACGGGACGTGTCCTTATTTTTTTTCCCCCCCTTCCTTGTTTTACGACACCCTCTGCGCCTCTCCCAGGTGCGCGGCGGAACGGGCTCGGAGGCAGGAAGAGGCAGGCGCAGGGCGCAGCGCCGGGAGCCTCCGGCCGCGCGCCCGCCGCTCCCGGGAGCGCCTCGCTCCGTCCCGGAGAGGGGAGGCCGGGCGGCTCCGGAGCAATTCGCACACGCAGGGGAAACCCAGCGCGGTTCCCGAGCAGCCTCGCTGGGAAATAACTCATCCCCCCTCGTTTTTTGTTTTTTTTTTTTAAATAACTTACTATCAATCCTAAATGTTAAGCTGTGATTCAGACTAGCGAGGAGGGGGAAGGAGTCTCAAGTGATGAGTGTGCAGAGCTGTGTGAAGAGCGGGAGCAGCTTCCCCTCCGCGCTGGCTCCGCGCTGGGCTTTGAAACGCCCTGCGGTTTTCCCTTCGGGCCCTCGCTGCCGCACGAGCCGACGTCCCCACGCGCCCGTGGGGTTAAATTAAGGCCCTGGGTCTGGGCTGCCGCTTGGGCGCTGCTCGTGGCCATCCCTCTGTGTCTTATCCCTGGATATTCATAGGCGGCCGTCGCCCGCTCCCTTAACAAACACCTGAGCAGCCGGACTGTCCGCTCCGAGCGGCTTTGGACATTCCCTTGAAGCCACTCACCTCAATATCCCCTTTGCTTCTCCTGTCCCACTCGTAGCTCGGCCTCTGCACCCAGGCGGCCTCGTGAGCCCTCCGCTTCTCCCGGCACCCGCCTCGATCCGTGCAAGTCCCTGGCTGCCATGCGGGGCGGCACTGCTGGCGGGACAGGGGCTTTGCTCCCCGAACTGGTGTTAAAACCAGTTTGGTGTTTGGTCTGGTGTTAAGACACACGCAGATGATAAATGCAGAGCTGTGGTGAGGGAGTTGCTAGCTGTGGATGGGGAGCTCTCCGCTTCCCATCCGGAATGCACGCAGGGAAGCTCGGCACAGTGCCACATCTACTGCCATAGAAAGGAGAAGTGTTTGCTGTGAAGCCTGAGGGAGGCTGGTTTGTGTCCTTGTCAGGGAAGGGAGAAATGGGAGGTGGGCGAGGGATCACCCCGATCCAGGCTGGGGTGCCAGCGTGGAGGGAGGGAAGCGGGGAGATGGAGGAGCAGGGAGATGGAGGAGTGGGGAGATGGAGGAGCAGGGAGATGGAGGAGTGGGATGCAGGAATGGGGAGGTGGAGGAGCCGGGAGACAGACAAGCAGGAAGATGGAGGAGTGGGGAGACGGAGAAGCAGGGAGGTGGAGGAGTGGGATGCAGGAACAGGGAGGTGGAGGAGCAGGGAGATGGAGGAGCTGGGAGATGGAGGAATGGGGAGATGGAGGAGCAGGGAGATGCGGGAACACATAGATGCAGGAGTGGACAGATGGAGGAGCAAGGAGATGGAGTTGCTGGGAGATGGAGGAGCGGGGAGATGGAGTTGCTGGGAGATGGAGGAGCAGGGAGATGAAGTTGCTGGGAGATGGAGGAGCAAGGAGATGGAGTTCCTGGGAGATGGAGAAGCGGGCACTTCCCTCTCCCGGAGCCGACGGTGGGGGCAGGAGGTGGTGCTGGCTGAGCGGGCGCCAGCAGCACGGGCAGCAGGGCCAAGCGAGGCGGGTCGGCAGCGCCATTCGACCGGCGCAAGGGGCCGCGCGGGCAGCAGGGACCCGATCCTCCTCCTCCACGGCCCTCGCGCCGCGCCGCTGCTTCCCGAGGGCGCCCGCCGCAGGCCGTGCCCGCAGAGGGCACTTCTGTTTTCATTTCAATCCCCGTGCAGCCCGTCCGCCCGTCCTCCCTGGGCAGCCAGCCACGTTACTCACAAGCCGCGGGCAGTCTCAGCGCCCAAAGCATCGCGCTCGCCACCCTTGGCCGCATCTCGGAAGCCACCGGAGCACTCGGATAGCATCCGGCCGTGCCGGGGAGGCGCCCGGCGAGGAGCTGAGAGCTGCCTGCGTGCGTGCCGGCTGCTGCAGCCTCGCCGGCCCCGCGCTGCGGGAAACAGCAGCTGGCAGGTGACAACGATCCGCAGCCTCCGGCGGCCCCTCCATGGCTGCCCTTCTGTAATTGTGGGAATGCACGTGGGCCGGCAGCACCGGAGGTGCAAAACACACACAAAGTACAATGCAGCTTCATATATATATATATATATATATATAAAAAAAAGTGATTAATGATTTTGAGGTTGCAAAGCCTCCCTACGCCTGCTCCAGCTTTTCCTTCCTCTCAAAGGAGCGCCGCTTTCACGAGCGCCGCTGTAGATGGAGGAGCCGGCGCTGCGTATGGCAGAGCTGCCTCTGAGGTCGGGCTGCCGCAGTGGGAGCTCTGCAATCCTGCTGCTTGTTCTTGCAGGTTTGGGCCCAAAATATGGGTTACTGATCTACAAAAATAATACACCAGACAGGGGAAAAAAAAAGAGAAAAAGCCTTTCGGTTTAGCTGTGGTTTGCTGTCTCTGTTTCCCCTGCCCGGTCATATTTTATTCCTGCATAGGCTGCCATATCAGTACTTGTTCTTACAGTAAAACCAGACGCTTTGGTTTCTACTCGGGGTGCAGAAAAGGTGACTTTTTGTGCAAGCCTCCTCACCATACAGCAGGATTTTATGCTCTTCTAAATGAAAGCCTAGAACCCCTCAGAAGGAGGAGATAGTAGTTTTCATTAAATTACTGTGATATCGGGGAAGAATGGACAGGGAAGACTGGTAGGACACGAGCATTTCTCACAGCCAAAGACATGTGTTTCTGCCCATCAGCTCCTGCCCATGCGACGGCTCACTAAGGAACTGTGAGATAAAAATTTAAGGAGCCCAGGAGAGGGAACTGGAGCAAGACCCGCTCTCAGTCGCTCATCAGCGTGGGTACTAGGTCACCTGCTCTCCTGTGATTAAGACAGATCCCTAAACTCCTGAATCCTTTCTATCCACAAATCCCATCTCCCTCTCCTAAGCTTGTCTGCCGCGTGCCAGGGCCTTTCCCAGGGTCTTCCATTATGGCTCCCTCGGGAGGGGATGGAGCCCCTCTCGGGCGGGTGGGAACTGTTTCCTGGTTATCACGGGAGCAGGAGCTGGGCTCACGGCCAGGCCGGGCTTCCTCAGCCAGGCAGCATCGCTCACCTGGGACCATCCGCACGCCGCTCCGACGGGAGGATCCCCACTCGCTGAGAGGGATCCAGCTCCTTCCCTGTGGCCAGCCCGGGAACGGCTCCGGCTGCGCTCCACGGAGGGAGGCGGGAGCTGCGAGGGGCTCAAGGCCACACGGGAGCCGTGGCAGCCGGCAGGGCCCTGCAGGGTTGTTCCCACAGCCAGGGTGTCCTTGTCCTTGGTGGCGCGGCTGATTCCTGTAGGCAGGATGGGAGGGGGAAAGGAAAGCTGTTTGATTAGTACCTGATGTGCCTGCAATTTAAATAAAGCATTTACATCGTTTTCATTAGTCCCTCCATTGGCTCCTGTCTCTAGGGAAATGCGGACAGCCCTGGGAGAGCCCTGGGATTCAGCAGGAAGAGTTGCCCCGGGGGAATTGCATCTAGAGCCTCGCTGGTGGGTTTGTCTGTTGCTGAAGGGCACAGTGACATGTGGGCACCTAGTGCCTCTCAGCTTCACGTGGTGGCAGGGGGACTCACTATTTTATTTGACTTTTATACTCCAGACCCCAGGCTAAGACCCCAGTAAATGACAGCAGCACCTGCCAGGTAGCTGCAAGCCAGTGGGAAGAAGGAGGCCATGGCCGTGATCCCAGCCCTGGGATTCCAGCTGGTGTGCACTGGAGGCTCCACGGGACACAGCTGCTTGGAAGGCGAAGGCTTTACCAGGGCTTCTATGATGGCCATATCATGGCCATCTTCTTCATGCTGCCTCGCTGAGTGTTCAGTCTGGGGTTACTTCTGTCCGGACCACACGTGCATACCTTTATCTGAGGCGGCATTTGTGGTGCTAAGGAAGGGAGCTGAGGGGCTTGGGAGTAAAGCTGACATCGAGCCTGAGCCCGAGCACCCACCTCAACCGCTCCCAGCAGGTTGAGCTGCTATCAGCTCAGTCATTTTGGGTTGGGAGAGGGAGAGAACAGCCATCGGAGCTTATTTCAGCATTTCAGATACCCCTGCCCTTCCCCAAAACCAAGGCCAGAGCAATTGCTTTCTGGAGGCCTGTTTTACATTTCTGGAGCCTTCCTATCAACTTCACTGAAAGCAGGATCAAACTCTGAGCTCTTTAAAGTTCGTATCTCATCTGTATGCTATTTGAAAGCAGAATGTGGTGTGTCAGATTGTGGGCCCATCACAGAAAGCACAGACTAACATTCAAGCACAGGATGACTGTTTTCCTTGGCAAGGCAGATAACATGGAGCCTCTCTGTGGGAAGCATCTGATAGTCCTTCAGGGGCTGGAAAATTGCTCGTCTGTCAGGGAGCAAACACCAACGTTGAGCGCCGCTCAACGCCGTGGTTCAGAAAACCATCTATCTCAATCATAAATGTTTTGGCTTCCAAATGATCAGCTGCTGGACGAGCAGCACCCTTGCCATTCATTCACAGTCTCCCCACAGTGTTACGCGTCCTCTTAATCAAGAGCAGAAGCCAGTGTAAAGCCTGCTTTAAGCCAGAGCAATGCCCTGCTTTAAGCCAGAGCAATTCCTGCTTTAAGCGAGATCAAGGCCTGCTTTAAGGCGGAGCAAGGCCTGCTTTGTTCCCCCTCGCTTGCCAGCAGTCTCCCAGGGATGGAGGACGCGCGGCCAGGCTGGGGCCGCCCGCGCTGCGTCAGGGACAACAGGCCTGACGGGAGCCGAGCGGGGCGGCGTGGGCGGGAGGCCACGCCAAGGCCTCCCACGTGGAACGAGAGCCGGGCAGCACGTGCAAACGCTCAACACGTGGCGTGGGCTGTAGACATGGGGCCTATCTGAGGGCATGGACAAAGCTTGGCGTGGGTGGTAGACACGGGGCCTATCTGAGGGCATGGACAAAGCTCAGCTGGAGGCCTCGCTGCCTTGGGAAGGCTTGGGAATTTGTGGGGAAAACGGCAGTTCTCCTAGGATCAAAAGTACCTAGGCTGCGTTCTTGGGGGCGTGAATCAGCTCCTGTGGCGGCTCTGCTGCTTCCACGAGACCAGGAGCCCCCAGATGCCTCTTGGCAGCCCCCCGGCTGCGCTTTGCGGATCATGCAGCCCCTTCTGGACACCAACACCTGCCAGAGGGCGTCTGGCTGGGCAGGGTGTTCAGAAGCCTGGCGAGGGCTCAGGGCCTTCCCGCCGGGACCATTACAGCAGGTTTCAAACACCCTAGGCGCCTCCCTGTGCGAGCAGCAGCTTCTGCTGGGGAACTCCGGCTGCCTTAATCGTGGGAGCAAATACAGCTCAGGTGAAGCCCAAGCGCTGGGGCGGACTCTAGGGTCTGAGGCCAGCGGCAGGGCTTGGTGCCTGGTGCAGAGGTGTATGAGACACTGCCCAGGAGCAGAGCAGGGCCCTTGGTGCCGCCACCACTGCGCCCGGGGCTCGTCCCCTTCCTGGGCTCCCTGCCCGTTCGGCTATTCACGGGGCTTAATGCCCAATTGCTCCCTGCAATGAGCGGCACAGTCAGACTCCCATCTGGCTTGCTCAGTCAGACGTAGCACTTTCCCTTCAGTCACGGACACGCCACCCTTGCAATTTCTTGACCTGCAATTTCTTGACCTGGCCGCATTCGCCACCCCCCTGCCCTTCCCCTGCCCCAGAGGAGATGTCAGCACCGGGCTGCAGAGCCCACGGTGCAGCCTCGCCAGCCGCGCACGGTCCGACCGCGCAAATCCCCGTCCCAGCGAAGCGCCGACGCTGTGCGCACCGCCGGGGCCGCAGCCTCCACTTCTCCCGGCGCGTGACGGGGCGGACGGGACAACGACCGGCGTTTCCTGGCAGGAAAACCCCTTCCCTCCGGCGTCCTCGCGCCCTGGTCCCATCGAGGACGGCGGCAGCCATTCCCGCTGCAGGAACGTTTTTCTTTTTCCTCCCTCACTTGGAAGTCGGCTGTAGGCTGCTCCCTGCCCAGTGGCTTCCAGCCTGGGAAGAAGGACTGCAACGGGTCAAACTGCAGCAACCCCTGAAGGAAAGAAAGGGAGAACAATTTTTTGTTGTTGTTGTTACACACCGTCCCATCCCCTCCATATGCACTCATGTCCTGGTCTTACGAACGCGTTTGTTCAGCATTCAATCCACGGGGAAGCAACAGAAAGACATAGATTGATGTCTATGTATATTTAGATGTTTTCATGTCTGATATAAATGCATACCCTGAGTTGGGTTTTGATATATTTATGTAAGCACACTGATTTTATTAAAAGTCAAGAGGAAAATTCTAAAGGTTTTAATTGAAGCTAGGAGCCCCCTCTGACATGAAAAAAGCAGCTCACCAACCTTGTTTTAGCTGTCAGATAAAATCAGGAGCCTGGGAGGGAGACACCAACATCCTCTACAGGCGGGATCCTGGTAGAGGACCTTGGCTCTTCTGCTGCAGAAAGGGTGTGGATTCTGTTTTAGTCTGTGCAAGAAAACCTTAAATTGCCCCCTTCATCCATTCAGATGGTAGGGAATACTCTACCAATTAAAACTCCTTCAGTGATAAATTTCCCTGCGTGAGTCACAGGAGATTGTAATGACTGCTCAGCGAAACGGCAGAATTTCTGAGCTACAAACACCCTTCAGTTTTTCTTGAGAGACAGACAGCCCCTCAAATTGACAGGACTCGAGAAAATAGATATCCTTTTGTCTGCGCTGCTGGTGGCAGTTTCCCCTCAGACAGGAAGAGCCTTCCTCGAATGAATGTGGCTACACATGAGAAGAGGAGCTACTGTGCATACCCTCGCAGCTCTCGCACGTAAGGCTCTTAAACCAGGAGGCTACAATGGGGCAGCATTCATTAGCACACTGAATTCTGCAGTGCAGCATTTGAGGAAAGGATGGTGCATATTAAAATAAATCCGAGCACTGTAGTTTATTTATTTCAAGTTCCACTCACCTTGCCGTTGTACAGTAAGGTCAAATACGCTTAGCAGCAGCATCTTGGGCTGAAGTTAGTCTCCCTTCAACCCTGGAGCCTCCACGAGGAACGCTTGCATTGGAGATAGACTTTCCGTTTACAATTACTTTGGTAATTTCAGCAGTTAATCAGTTTTC
>JAVCKT010097586.1:0-11550 GCA_032273925.1 Rhynchotus rufescens
GCACTGTGGTATTAGTATTCTTTGAAGGCCCATTATTTGAAACAGCAGCCTGCAATTACATTCTGAGGACAGGATACTGGGATGGAGGTATGACCTGGTACTTCTGCTGTTCTATAATGTCCAAGCACTGGGCAACCACCTGATTAAAGCACAAGAAAAGGAGATAAACAATGAGCAATAAAATTTACTAATGCATGCACTCATTCAGGAATGGTTTTGTTCTTGCTTTCTGCAAAACAATGACTACTTGAAATAAACAGTTGCCAGCTGTACAGTTAGGGGAAATGGCCATCAGTGCCATGTAACCCTGGCGAAGGGGAGACCCCAAAGCAGAAATGTCCACAGGCTGCCACAATCCAGGTATGGCACCCAGCAGCCATCACGTAAGGAAGCTAAAGTATTTTAAAGCCGCTGTGATGACAGGAGAATTATTTTTGGCACAGAGAGATATTTTACCCTAAACTTTCGATCAAAATATAAAATAGGATAATCCTGTTCCACAGCTACTTAGCTATGCACCTATGATCTCCTATGACATATGAAAGATTACCCAAACAGGCTGCTCTTCCCTTTGTGAGGCTCGTTCTGAGACGACAGACACCTTTCTCGCTCCCCTGTGGCAATGGGGAAGACTGAAACTACACAGCACAGTTTTCAGTGTTGAAGAGTTAAAAATGCAAATGTGAACTGTGTGGGCTGGTGAAAAATACCTGAGTAACAAGGATTCAATTTGATTGGCACACATTTACTTTTCAAGTACAGTTTCCAAAGAGATTCTGTGAACTCCTAAAACTTGAAAATGCTTCTCAATCTTCTCCCATTAGCAGAATTCCCATAAGCTCTACTAAAATATTTAACTGGTACTTATGTACTGTATTTCGGTACATGTTTAAGATTAGTTGGAAGCAGCATGCATTTGTGATTTTTAAATAAGCTTCACAAGCGCAAAGAACATTTTAAATATTACTAATAAAAAACAGAGCAAGACAAGACAGAAGAACAAAGGTGGCGATTATGGAAAAGGCCCTGAGAAGAAGCTGCCTGCCAACTGAAAAAGGGGAGCACTCCATGGGTAAGAACAAATTGAAAGCAGGGGGAAGTTCAAAAAGAAACATCCTTATAAGAAAAGAATGTGAATAATGGAAGTAGTGAAGAGCCTAAATTTAAAAGAGCAGAGATAGAGGTAATTATGCAAGATGGAAATTAAGGACTGGGATACAGAAACAAACTGGAAAGTCAGTTAAGGAGTTTAAGAGGAAATGCTGTAATGAAGTAACCAGAATGAAAAAGAAATTTAAGTGAACTTTTTGGACAGCTTAATGCAAAAGAGGAAAGAGGAGAATTGAAAAGCTAGGTGCCAAGGAAACGGAGTGAGAACTGGGGGACCTTGTTCTGGGAATCAGCATGCTGGCTGACCCTGAGCAAGCCACAGGCCTACACACTCACTGCAAGATCTTTTGGACAATGGAGGATAAAATGTACTATAAAAAAACATAAAGAAAAAGACCTACCTTTCTAGTATTTTGAGGTAGAATTACACCATCATCCCAGAGCCTGGCAGAGGAGTAAAATGCACTGCTCTCTTCCTCTAGCCTGCAGAAGAGGGTTTTAAATAAGTTTAAAGGTACAAATCTGTACCAAAAAGAGATCAGGCCAGTAGAACAAAATCAGGGATGAATTTCAATTTCAAATGTATGCATGGCACCACTGGGAAAATTAGTTCAGGGTACAGCAACAGCAGATCAGATCTGATCCCTGAGCATTTCAGTCTTTCTGCAATACAGCAGATGTTTTACATGCACAGCATAGTTTCATTTTGTAAGCAACATTCAGACTTCCCTGAGAAGAACCTCATAGGGGCAGATAATATATGACATTTTAAAAATATTTTCAGTAGACTGTTTACAGTCTAAAATATGAACTAAAGTAGGCACTTTAAAACAGTTAATCTCAGTGTTACTTCAGGGATTTATTACTCAATGTCCTTACTTTTTTTTTAGGTGGTTTAGTTCCAACTCATCTGTTTTACAGTCATTTTCTTCAGATTTTGGGATTGTGAAGAAGTGCCTTGAATCCACAAGAGCCACTCTTGCGTTAGGCCACAAGAACAAGAAGTTTGGACTGAATGATCTCCCACACTACGAAAAGAAAATGCACAGGACAAAGTCACTAAATTTAGTCACAAGAAGGACTATAGGATGTACCATAGGTTGACACGTTCACATTAAAAACAGGATGTAATCCAGTGTAAGACATAAAGGAATAATGTTAAAGCTCATTTGTCATTACAGGTACAGAATCTGTATCAATACAGACCCCTGCGGTCGTAAACACTGCAATCACCGTTGCCTTCAATATCAGCATTTGATTATTTCTCTTGTCCTTCAAGCATTTACCTGTTTACTTCTCAGCAAACCAGCAGCCCTCTCACGTGCCCTGGTCACATTGCTGTAACACAGACAACCTGGTCTCTGAGCACTGTGGACAAGTAATAAATGCTGAGAGAAAGGCAGGACTGGATTCCTGGTAGAAAAAAATCTCAAATAACGTGGCTTTTAGAACCAGCTCTAGGCTCCCAGGTGGGGACCTAACTTTTTGTAATCACAGCTTCTGATGTATTTCTACTCAGTAAAGAGTAAAAAGTCAGTTACCAAGCACATTAATCTTTATGCTCCCATACCATAACGTAACTCTCGCTCCCATAACATCCACCAATCACAATGGTTATCTTGGGGACAGCAGCACAAGCCACGGCGGACATCATGGAGGCCTGAGCTTTTAACTTGTTGCTGTGAGCTTCTGCCTGAAATGGAAATAAACATTTTAGTTCTTCTTCCTTCTAGATGCCTTCTTCTACCAAACATGCAAAGTGTCTTTAACATTTATTTTCTACAACTCTATATAATTATTTCTCCCAAAAGACGAAGACAGCAGCATTAACTACCACAACCCCTTATGCTATTTATTTTACAGTGTAAATCAACAGAACGATTACAAGCAGCGTGCATGTCCCGGCAGCCCTCTCTTGTGTTAAGCCTACAAGACAGAGCAGCTGGAGCTCTCCTGCACGTTAGTGAAGCTCTGATACAGAGAAGGACACCAGGCTTCATCTTCAAAGCTGCGAATGCCTGGGGAGACCAGGGCTGCAGAGCCCCGGCTCAGAGAACCTGGCCTTACTGCAACCCCCTGGAGCCCCTGTAGGACCAAGCAGACTGCACCACAGGGCCTTCGTTTTTAGAAAAGGGAAACATCTATTTTCTGTGGCACAGAATGGCATAAGAAGAAAGAGGCTCCATTTCAATGCAAAAAGCTCTAAGAACTCCAAGTTTTCACATGCTTATATTGCAAGCTGAGCACTATCATTTCAGGTGAGCCTACAGAAAAGATTACAAGTGGAATAAAGTGAGAATGCTAAAGGGAAGATCTAAGAATAAAGCAATTATGAAACTGTTTGGTTTAACCAGTAAGAGCAGATGAAGAAAAACAATTTTCCTAACAATTAGTTACTTTCAAAGTAAAAATTTAATGAAAACAAGAGCTAGGAATTGCTTGATTTAAGCATACTGAACCAGAGATGCCATACCTGCGAAATGCTTGCTGGCTCTGCTGCATGTGGGGCAGTGTTTTGCAAAAAGAGGATGGGAACCCTCCGCTGACTGCACAGCTGCACGAAATGGCCACCCTTGAGGGAAGCATCATGAGAAAGCTCCCCGTTGCTAGCCACTATCCCCACCAAGTGCCTGCAAGACACACGTGTGAGTGCACCTGCATCCGAGCCCCAGAAATTAGGAAAATGCAGCTCCTTACGATCTAAAGAATAGGAATGTAAATAGCCAGACACACAAACCTGTCCTGCTAAAGAAATTTAAAATAGAAAAGGATGCCCTTAAATGTGTCATTGCACTTAAGCAAGCTCATGTATATAACGAACAAGCAGTGTCACAGCTCTCCCAGACACAGCTATCTCCCAGATACAAAGCATGGGAGTGTTAATGTGGACTGACGCTCCGAGGGCAGGCAAGGGCACAGGCCACCTGCTGTAGTTTACACCGCAGGACAACGCACAACGTACCAGCATCCTGCACTCTCATTACTGTGACCTACAATATAACATTTACATTGCAATGTTGATATTTTTGACATAGAAAGAGGCTCAAAGGAAATAATACATTTTACCACTGCTTTTGTAAGATTTGACTGCAATGTTACATGCTCTATGAATGTGTTAACAATATAGATGGTTATGTCAGGTAACGCGATCAAATGGGAGACAGGATAATGGGAAGAATGCAGCTTTCAGCTCAGGCTGAGACAGACCCTTTTAAAGATGTAGCTTCATATTTCTTAAGGAATCTGCTGAATCTTCTGCATTTCAGCTGCTCAGGTGATAACTTGAGTGAACAAAAAAGAATAATTTCACAAAGTCAAGAAAATCATCTATCTGAAACCATTCTCTGCCACTGCCAGCCTGAGACAAGATGAATTCAGAGCTCCCAGATGAAGAAGTAAGGCTTTCTGGTATTTTAAAGTATTTTACTACCTATCTTGACCCATTTAGAATTCCACTTTAGATTCCCACTTAGAATTTAGAATTGGAATACTGTAAAACCTAGTAATGATATGAAAGCTTTCTAGACAAATATGTCTGTATATTATTATAACAATATCTTATAACCTTACCCTTCCACATGGCCAAACCCAGTAACTAATGTTGTTCCATAACCAGCCTTGAATTCCTGGAATCTGCTTCCATCCATCAGACGGCTCAGAATCTGCAAAACATATATTCTTTCCTAAAGAAACCGAAATGAAAAGAGGATAGTTCTGCTAGGGAGACCTGCATTAGGCAAGAAGCCAGACTAAATAGTCCCAGTGGTCATTTTATGTCTTACTCTATGTAAAAAATAAGACTTAAAAAAAAGCATACAAAACAAATCTGTGTTCATGTTTGACTGCTGCTGAAGTATTTTGAGCCAATCTTTGACTCCAAAATTATTTTGAAGTCACAGAGCACAGATGTCCACGAGCACAGAAACCTTACAAAAGAAAACAAATAAACCAGCATGTGCAGTTATAGTTTGTGTGCATACAAACTTCACAGCCTCATACTGCTCATGCTTTTTTTAAACGTAACGCTGGATAAAGCAGACAAGAATGAAGGAACACAGTATCTGCCAACTTACCAGTTTCACAGGAAGAGTAGAGTTATAACTTCGTGGCGCCAGCCCCAGGAGCTCCTCAGAACTATACAGAGGACTGTCGTACTCTCTGACCTCCTCTGGCAGCGGCTCATAATTTAATGTTGAGATAACATTTCGAATGCATTCATAGGCTTCCTCTTCTGAAGATGCAAAATGGTCACAACAGCCACTAACTCTAGAAGGGAATGCAACATTAATTAGTATTAAATGAATGAAAACTGAATACAGAGAACATAGAAAAACAATATTCAAGAAATGGTTAGATAGCTACTATTATTAGGTTCCTCTCCTGTTTGCCTGTCTTCTGCTACGAAGCCCTCAGTAACAGCAGAAGCAGATAGATTTTGCTTTCTTAATTTTTTGCTTCAGAGCTTTTACAAGTGTTAGAGCTTTTGCAAAGAGTTCTCTAGTGTCTGAAGAGGCACATTAAAGAAAAAAAGTCATGCTATCTCTTCAAGCACCAGATTCAGAGTAAAGAGAATTTCTTTTAGGTTTCACATTACCATTGGTATCCAAATACTCAATTTTTTAATATTTGTGTTCTGACCACCTTTCCTCTGCCTCTTCTGAGGCAGAAGAATTGATTTGCCTAAAGTTGTTCAGTATGTGAAGGAATGGGGTATGTGAAGGAATGGGGGTCCAAATCCAGATTCACCTAGTTCAGCTCAAAGCTCTAATATCACTTGATTTTTCTTCCAGTTGGCTGATAGAACAAAAACAGTAACTGGGAAGGAGCTGAGAAGATAGTGTAATGACAGGTTCTACTTTTGGCCCTGGTCTTGTCCTCTAGATTTATCTGAGATTTCTATCAGTTAAGTGTGTAACAACTGAGAACATTTTTTTCCAAAATGGAAGTGGAAAGTTGGTTTGAACAGCAGTAAAGTAGAAATTAGGATGCTGTGTTATTGTGCTCATTTGGAAGGCTTTTATCTAACCTCATGATTCTCCCACACACCTAACTGGATGTCACCAACCTCTGTAAGAATTCATGCATCATTTCTACCACTTCTTCACAACATGCTTCCCAGTCTTTTAGGCGCATATTGTGTCCTACTAGCGGAGGCATCAAAACCAGCTTCAGTTAAATTAATTTATGATAGAACGACAGTCTCCTTAGAGGTGGGCTGAGTTCTATTTTACAGAATTATTTCACCTACTCAGAATGAAGTTTGGCTCCTCCTAGGTCTTCAGGAGAGACATCTTCACCTGTAGCAGCTTTCACTAGAGGCGGGCCAGCCAGGAAGAGGGTACCAATTTTATCTATAATCACGGATTCTTCTGCCATGGTGGGCACGTAGGCACCCCCAGCTACACAGGAGCCACACACTACGGCCACCTAAAGGACACAGAAAACAAGACCAAGCACGATACATTAAAAGCCTTGGATAACTGGAGACTAAAGATATACGTACAGTCATGCACACCACCACTGGATATCACACAGAGCGAAGTTTAGTCAAAAATCACCTAGCAATTCCATGTTCTTTTCATTAACATCAGTTGGCAAGCACAAAGGGGATCCTTAAGGCCGAAGCATGATCATTCTATTATGCAAGGTACCATCTGAATCTCTCTTCACACACAGACAGAAAGGGGGAGCACTAAGAGATTTTTTTGCCTATTTGTGAGTTGGTCCTAGAATCTGTATTAAAAGGAAACGTTTCCAGGACTCTATTAGTCACGTACACTACACTTATATGCATGCAAAATGACGCTGTACCTGAGGGATTTTCATGGCAGACATTATTGCTTCATTGTAGAAGAGTCGGCCACCGTGGAACTTGTCAGGAAACATTTCGGACTGCCATGACACAGAAGAGACAAGGTGAGTTTGGAGATTAGCTACAGTCGCCAGAGCTTCCTCTTTGCTTCATTCAGTCACAAGCCAGCGCCACTGAGAAGGATCCTGAGAAGGATCCAACAATCACAGACGGTAACTTTTCACATACATTCTCTACTATATTTATTCCTCTCAAAAACTGCTCAATTCCACCGAAATATCCACATCCATCTGCATGACAAAAGCAGAAATAACTTGCACAGTTTTGTGAAGCCAATGTATTCTGCATAGGCAAAAACTGTAAACATGGAGTGGGAAGTTCATGCTTATTCCATATCTGTGAAATGACTTCAACAGAGCTTTTCTTTTTATTTAGTTTTCTAAAATTCCATATTCGGGCAAGAACTCTTCCTGTATGAGTGCTTTCAGCCTGGACATGCAATGACTCTAGTCACCGCAATGACATGACCTTTGTACATCGTGGAGTAACCTGCGTAAGCTCTGTTGTTAGAGTAATATTTTAAAATTCCCTTTTAAAGGCCATGGAGGTTTATGCATTATAGACTTTACAACAAAATATAAAGCAATTTTAAATATTCTGAAGTCAAAAATAGAAACTCCAAACAAAGTTTTGAGTTATTAAAGACACCAAAGCCTGTCAGTGCACTGAGGAACACATATGACTTGCTTGCTCAGCCCTTTGTCCCCACACCGATACTGGCAGTTCTGAACTTTGACCAGAAGCTAGATGCAAGGCTAGCCAGGATGAATGCCACTGTTACATATGTTCAAATCATCTCCCAGGCACCTCTTTGTGAGCAAAGCTTGATTTAACGGGCCAGGAGTGTCATCTAGCCAAGATAACAAAATATATTTCAGACCTATTTCTGGAGATGAACATGATTAAGATAAACACTTCCCTCCGTGAATTTGTTGCAATATTACCTGCAGTGGCAGGAATGCTCCCCCGCTGTCAACTAGGTACACAGACAGAAGTCTGTTCTGCATGGCTATTTCCTGAGCTCTTAGTTGTTTCTTCACTCCAATCGGATAAATAGTTCCTCCTTTCACAGTTGCATCATTTGCCATGAAGACACACCAGACTCCACAGATTTTTCCAATTCCTATAAACAGAACCATGGTTATTTATCAGACTCTCTAGTAAAACATGGGGGCCAGGCTGCAGCTAGAATGTTCTTTTAGTAATAGCATGCCAGTAAAATAGAACCTGATATACTACTACTTTACTATTGATGACAACACATAAAAAAATGTAATGTAATCCAACTTCTCACTCTTGAGACAAATTTACAAGGATGGCTATAAAAACACTGATATAAAACCGAAAGATGTAGCAATCTGTGACAAAAGACACATAGGACCACACCATCCTATTCTTCCAGGTGCTTTTCTAAGCTGAAAGTTTTCTTCAAAATGAAATGATGTGAGAGATTGGTCTATAATTTGAAAACTGTTTCAAAACAAATGTCATTGTATTTGCATCACGCAAACTTGGTCTCCTCTTCCATTCAACAGTTATTGGTATATTTGACATCTCATTCTGCATCTGTTGAAACACAGACTGGTAACTGGTAAGCTGAATGAATTACTAAATTCAGTAAAAAAGAAAACTTTCCTTCTTTGAAACTTTTGCCTCGATTCCTTAAAATAGATTATGGAATGGCTGAACTGTTTCATTCTGGTAATTACTATTGGAAAAAACTGATGTTCACTTTTCCTAGGACACACATCATCGTGATACTAAAATATTACATAAACGTGGTAGTGCATCTGGCCAGTCGCCTTAACTGGGACGAGCAGGAGCGGTGACGAAGGTCTGCGGCTCACGGGCACTACCCGCTAGCACCCGCTGTCAGAGCACAGGGCATCTCGCAGCACAACGGGCAAGAATGGCTTTTTTGACACCCTTAAGAGTAACCAAGAGCAACGGGACACTTCAGTTTGTCCTCCAAGGACACCCACGTGTCACTGCACCCACACAGCTCCCCTCCCATTTCCTTATGGACTGTATCAGCTCAAACCCTTTCTTCCAGTCTGCACTTCCAACCTGGGTGAACAATGCCTTCAAAACATCCTACATCTGTCTTCAGCTCTAACATGAATCTTACTTAACAACTGACAAGCAATTAAATAAACTTCGTGAATTTCCCACTGCATCTAATATTAAATTTGCTAGCATTTACCAGTGAGGCATCCAGCAGCAGGGACATCACCATATGGCATATTGAGGCCCGCAAGTGGAGACAGCTCAAGAAAAGACTCATCATCAAGCAGCATCTTGAGGCGTTCACGAACAAACACCTTCTTGTTTCGCTGGGTATGGCGCAGGATGGCATTTCCCCCTCCTCCTTTTCTGACCATCTCCAGCAACTCTGAATATCTGTTTTAAAAGCAAAGTTAATAAAGATAAGCTTTACTTGCAACTAGTTTTTAACAATGTCACACAGTACTTAAATGCACTGCACAGCTTACACATCAGCAGTACAACAACAAAAAGGAAATCACACTTTTGGATTACTGTTTCCAAAAGGAATGTGTAACTACAGTTAACTACCGTGTAACAGATTACAGCATTCAGAGGCAGTTTTCTTCCTCACAAAATGGAACAAAATGCACAGGTACATTACTTACTTAAAGCAAATATTTTATTTTTCATTATTCACAAGTTACATTTCTGATCTTAACAAAGGCAAAGAGTGTGAAATAACATATGCACCCTATTCAATCATCCTGCCTGCGTGTTTCCGGTAGAAACCCAACACACAGTATTTTACAATATACGATCATTTTTAATCTCTGTTGACAACCCAATCAGTGGAGTACTGAGAACAGGCTGACAAACAAAGTTGAGGACCTGACTTTGAGGGATACTGCAGATTTATGGCCTGGAGCTGTCACTGTGGGGCAAATATTAACAAGGCTGTTGTGATTTGTGACTCCTAATTCAGTGGAGCATTTACCTCTAAGTTCCAACCACTCTCGGGAAGGATCCAATCAATGGCTGGCTCTCGCTCAGCAAGCACTGAACAGTTTATCTGACAGGTCTAAAGAATGTCCTGCATCACGGTAGCATTAAATGTAGTGCACAGTGCAGGGTCAGCATAATCACCCAAAGAAAGCTCACTGCTGGATCTAATCGGCTGGGCAGAATAAAGGGAAAATAATAAACTGAATAAACTGTAAACAAATGCAATCCTTGGAAAAAATGTTTTTAACGAACCAGGATGTTCATTTATTTTTCACCCAAATGTATCGTCTTCATCTAAAATTGTCTGACATAATAACTTAACAAGTATTCTGCACATAATTCCATTAGCTGCACTGTGGCTTCTGGCAGACTACAGAGGCTGAAAAAGCTCAGGAGAAAAAGCTATGGATTTTTAATAATGCTGTAAATGCCACCACAGGAGGGCACAGTGTGTTTTCCATAGCTTTGCTTCCAGCTCGTGGAGCTCTCTTCTGCACAAAGGCCTTTGAGTATTTGCCATCTGCTCCATAAGGACAGATCCATGAAATACATTTTCCTGCTCTTGCCTGTGAATCACGACAAATTGCAATAACTGCCACCTACTTTTTCAGGAGAGATCTGGGTATGTGTGAGTCACCATTTACGTCTTTACATTCAAAATTAGACATAAGGCAATTTTCATGAAGGTCTAAAAATATACTTGTTCGCAATATATGCAAAACAATGTCATATGGCAATACTTTAAATGCAGGCAGCCCCTAAGCGTAGGCATTTTGACCAACAATTATGCCCCTGTTTTAGCAGATTTAAATTTTTCAAGTGCTGACCCTTGTGAAGTGTCCTCTGCAGAGAGCCCGTCCAGGGAGACAGCAGAAGGGAGCTGCTATTTTAAGCTTCAGAGTAGCTGGAAAAAAAATTACCCCCAATATTTTTTAACCTCTGGATTTTTTTTAAAGACTGATCTTCCCAAGCCAAGAAATATTTAAGGTGTCTAGAAGTCATAGTGACTTAGATATATTAAAAATACAAAAGGCATTTTTACCTCCGCATAAGAGCCTCGCTGTTCCGCAGGTTTTCCCGAAACACGTGCTGGCACACGGGCGGGATGCGGCCGTCCAAAGCGGGGCAGGTTTTGGCGCGAGGCCTGTGCCGCGAGGCCTGCGCCGCCGAGCCCAGGTGCCCGCTGTCTCTGCCGAACGCAGCGCGCGGCGGGAGCTGCAGGGCCGGGCGGCCGCGGGAGAGCCCGCGAAGCAGGGGCACCTGGCTCCACATGGCCCTAAGAAAGAAACGGGGAGAATCAGTGCTCACCTCCTAAATGACAGCCAGATTCCCTGCGCCGGGGAAAGGTAAATGAAAAGGGGGGAAAGGTAAATGGTAGGGCGAGTGTTGCCCCCGGCAGGCTGAGATTAGCGTAGCGGCTGCGAACCTGGCCCACGGGGCAGCGCTGGCCCGCGGGGCGGCCAAGGGAGCCCGGCCACGGCCCGCCCGGCCCGGCCGGGCCGCTCTCCGCGCCGACCGCCCCTCGCGGCCTCGCCGGGGAGCGGCCCCGCTGCCGGGCTCCAGGCGCCTCTGCGGAGGGA
>JAVCKT010097587.1:0-11550 GCA_032273925.1 Rhynchotus rufescens
GTGAACATCCGTTAAAAAAAAATCAAGATGATTTTCAAGCCAAAGGACTACAAACAGAAGTTGTCTCTCAAAAGAACTACCCAGTTACCTCAAATCTTCTCTTAGATAAGAGTTTTCGGGCACCGCAGATGTCAGGTAAATACTGACCTTTGTTGCTTCTTGTAAATTATAGGTCAAGAGTATAAGTTGTAACAGCCTTATGACCAGACTTAGACTGGTCATTTTGCTGTGATGCCAAGAGTTAGAAGATGGGAATCAGAAGGCCTCTCAAAGTGAGGGCGTTTGCATGTGATTAGCAGTTTCCCAGCCTGTGTAACCTCCATGCCTGTGGCACGTGCTGTTTTTGCTGTTTCTCTGACGGATGAATCCCACTCACATTAGCTCCCAGCAAGGCTGAACCTCCCCACCCTACAGAGCAGGGGGCACCTACAGAACATAGTGGTCTTGGAGCCCTCCAGTTCCTGCTGTATTTTTTTTGTAGATGATCTGGAATCTGCTCGCTGCCATAGTTTCACACTTAAATATCTTGTGCTTCCAAAGAACAGACATGCAAAGATTGGACCAATCTCACACGAATTCAAATAACCATGTTTAAAAACACCCTCACATTCTGATCAATCTCTCTCTTCCCCAGTGACTCCTATTAGCTCAGAAAAACAAATATTCTGCCTGCTTGAAGAATTCTTAAAGTCACGCCAAGAAAAATATAGGATACTATTCCGAAGGACTTCAGCCCCAAAGCCTTCAAACCATTTACACACCTCAGTACTCGGACAAATTGTCCCAGTGATTATTCCACATGATATATTCCATCTCAGCCCTAAAATTAAATATACCCAAGTGCAAAATTATGCCTTTTGGTGGGAAGGCTTGTTGCTGCACTGCAGTCACATACATCATGATTGCCAGGCTTAGTATGTTCCTTTTCTCCAAGCAGATTTGACCATTTTCGCAGAAAGTGCCATATTCCACATCATGCTTCTCCTGCTTTATGCTCCTCCTTGTCATCACTAGCCATGCTCCCAAGGCCCAATCCTGAAATGGCAGGGGAAGGAGCCACATGTTGGAGTTTCCTCCTCCAGCAGAGCTCGGGGAGGGCCAGCCCTCTTCGGAAGAGAAGTCCTGCACGGAGAACCAGAGTCCCCAAAGACTTTCAAGAGGCAATTCATGGGAGATACGGCAATATAAGACTGAAACAAGTGTTTTAATTTGTGCTAAAACCCCAACTGCCTGAGCAAAAATAACACAAAAGTCAGCAATCTTTGACTAGCCCTATTCAACTCCACCAAGATGGTGATTTGTAGATGAACTTTCACAATATCCATTGACATGGGAGAAGAAAAGCTGCTTTGATATACTTCGTATCATGCTACTCTTCACATATATATACATATATGTATTATATTTTATTCTCAGTGTGGAAACATGAATAACGTAGGCATACAAAAATAGGGAAACAGCTGTTCCACGTTTCCTCATTGCTATTCCATCTACTCTAGAAGCCAAAATGATCCAGGTCTGTCTGAATGCCTACAATGCACTAAGTGCATTTCCCACAAACCTCATATGTTTAATCTTTTTTTTTTAAATCATATTAGCAAAACCAAATTAAAATGCATGTGAGGAAGAGCTTCTTTCCTGTGAGGGTGCCAGAGCCCTGGCACTGGCTACCCACGGAGGCTGTGGAGTCTCCTTCTCTGGAGATCTTCCAAACCTGCCTGGATGCCGCCCTGTGCCCGTGCTCTGGGTGTCCCTGCTGGAGCAGGGGGTTGGACTGGATGAGCTCTAGAGGTCCCTTCCAACCTCAGCCATTCTGGGACTTTGTGAAAATAGGAGACATTCCAGCAATCTATCCGGTTTCTGAAAAAGTCACCTACAAGGGTCCAATTGGGTGTCCGAGCACATAAATCATAGCATGTCTTGTTAATCATTATGCAGTGAGCTCAAATTATTCCTTAGGGCAATGGAAAACACAGTTCTTCTCAGGTAAAGAACATTAAACTGTAAGAACTGAGGTTTAAGTTGCACAGTTTCTGCATCATCAGGTCACTAAATAACGCTGTGGTGTTATCATATAATTTTCTAGGGAAATAAGCTGCAATAATACAAAGCATGGATCATCACAGCACAACTGAGTTATAACAAATGAGTATTTTTGTAAGCGCCGTGTTCAATATAACTGCAGCTCTGAAAATATCCGAGTCTCCCATGTGTAACGTGCAGCAAAGCTTAAGATTTGGTTTGGCATCTCCTTAAGAATGGAAAGAGCGATTTCAACCTTGTGGTGGTCATCAAAGTGAAGAAACGAGTGATGACCAAGTCACACCTCTGCATTCAACTAATGAGAGGTGCTGAGGGACAGAGCTTTACCCTTACCAGAGGTGCCCCAGAGGACCTCTGCAGGGACCCTGGACCTGACAGCTTTAGAACACTGCACTTACACTCTCATCATGCCCACACATCTGCTCCAACACTCAAATAGCTCCCAAGCATACACGGACCTCCCCAAAGACACACGGTGCCTTCAGACCTCCTAGGAACAGTGCAGCACTTCTCTGGCTCCATTTTGGGTTTCAGTCCAACACTGTGGATTTCTTCCCTGTACATCTGGCTCTTCTAAGCCTTGCACCAGTGTACATGACCATGCAAAGGGCAATGTGGTAAAACAATGATCTCTTGGCAGTGAAGCAAACAGCTCTGCAGAGTGTAAGGAGAGCGTGAATCAGATCCCTAAAGCATCACATTGCATTTTGAATTGCAAATGCAGGGGATACATTACCATGCCTTTGACTGCTACACTCTATTGCTACACTGCTTACAGGGCAGGACGCCTGCGTGCACACACCTGCACTGGGAAGAGCAGCTGTAGTAACAAAGGGATGGAGATTAGGAGACAGGCCTAGACTTGGAGGGCTCGCAGAAGGCAGCGGGGCTGGCAGTGGCCACTGGAGGTAGTTTTGCAACATGCAGCAGAGAGGAGCTCCCTGTGCACATCAGGTGTCATCCTTAACAGCTCCCCCACTTCTGGGCACAGGGCAGCCTCCTCTGGAGCACACAGGTTTTGGACGATCTAAGTGCCTTCAAATTATTGGGTGCCTGCCTAAGACAGCTGGACAGGACACTGGGGAACTTACTCCCTTTCCCAAATTTCCTTTGATATTGACATTCATCTACCTGCAAATGACAGGCAGGTTCTCTCAAGGATGAGCACACCCCTTAAAACTGCTGCTTCGTGTTCTCAGCAAACCAAACTGATCCGTCCCTCCTTTACACCTACAAGGCACTTGCCTCACACGGCTCATTTTGGAGATCAAGGTGACAACACATCTCCCTCTCCCCAAATAAGAAAAGCAACAACAAACATCACCTGAAACGCTTACATAATGCAGTGTAAATTTGTTATCTGCCTAATTATAGCTATAATAGATTATTTGATATGGCATCACTGGCTTCCATTAGCTACCTAGTCTTCCTAAGATCTCGTGCTCCATTTTGTTTTAAAGACAATTTTCTCCTCATCTTTACCTAATAACCTTCGAAACAATTCAAAACACATTTTAGGAATCAACACTTCTACACTGAAATTAAGTACTTAGAATCTACCATCACGTAGAAACATTAAAACAAAATAAATGACTATTCCCAGCTAGCTCTTACGAAGCGAGAAAAACAGGGCCTTAACCAGGTGCTCTGCTAATTATTTTTTTTAGAGTTGGATGACTCAATTCTGCATTACTTTCTTTCAGGTGAGTTTCTGAAAGCATAAAAATGTAGGTGCTTTTGTATGATGAATAACACAGCTGGCATTATATATAAATGACTCTTCACTGGCTTCATGGTCCTCTGGGGTGTTTCACGCACCTGCAGGGTATACCTGACTGCAAAGCTTGAGGCTTTATTTCAGACAGCAAATGAGTAAAAATGCAGAAATCCGACAACTCTCAGTTGGATAAATTTCTCAGAGGCTTCTACAAAGCAGGGTTTTATTCCCCCTAAGAGCTGACAGAAACGTACACCTCATTAAAACTGTGCAGGATAAAAGCAGTCCCCTCCCCTGCCCCTCAGATTTACCATAAAGACAATTGCTGATGTCAGGCAAAAAAAGCATAGTTCAAGACAAAGGGATTCAGATTCATAAGGGGGAAAATAATAATAATAGAGTACAGAGACCTGCTGAATGAGGACAAGAAAAGCCAGGAATTTCAGTACATATCCCTAACTCCAAGGAAAGCTTCTGCTAGATACAAGGGAAAAAAGTATTCCTTATATTTTCCTTTTGGATATATATGCATACTGATCTGGTGAGAGTCTGGTATTTCTGCCTCCTGTTTCTTTCCCTCTCGCAGGCCACACAGGTGATGGCCACAGAACTCAGCACAGCTGAAAGCCAAAGCGACCACGAGCTCAGGGAAGTACTTCACTATGGAGCAGCAATATGGAACTACTAACGCTGCCACCTCAAACACAACAACTGCTTCAGCTAAATAAACAATTCTGAAGCTTTGGCTCCAAGAATCCCTCCTCACTGAAGTATCTCAGTAGTGATACTTCAACATTGCACTGCTTCCGACCACCTGTTATTAAAGGCCATGTTACCTTGTGGAGGTCACCTATTGGCTTTGGGTCACCTAGTTTCAGAACTGAGATGTGGCATGAAGACAACTCTTCTTTTCTCTTTGTTGCTGATTCCACCTGTAGAAGGGTGGATGTGACATCAAGGAAGATACTTTCAGGGCTCTCAGTCACTTCTCCTTTGTCACGTCACCTTCAGATTCGGAACTGGAGAGAGAATCAAGCTCCTGGAGAACTCTCAAAGTCTTTCCCAAGTCCTAAGCAAAATGAGGCCTTGCACGTGGTCTAGGTGCAAGCATGTTGATGCCTTGGTCAGAGCTCTTCTAGGAGTCAGAAATTAGTCCAACACAGAATAACGCCATGGCAAAGGAGGGACAGAGTCTCATCATCTCATCAGTGGCCCCGCATGCTGCTTGCTTCCTGCTCATACTCGCTGGAGGTTCCTCAAAAAGGCTGAGGAGCAGCTGAGCTATGAAAAGAAGGTCATTGAGGATCCTGCCACTGGAAAGCTAAAAGTGGGAGCTGCTCAGAGAGTGCTAAGGAGTTAAACTGAGAAAACCTACCCTCATCAAATGGGCTGGGGATGGGGTGGTGGTGGATAGACTAGCCGTAGCATCACGCAAGAAGAAAACAACCATTCACCGGGGCCAGTGAGGCTGGTAAATGGCTCCCACATGCTCCGAGTTCAGCCGCAGGAGCACAGGTCCCTCTAAGTCACCAACAGGAAAGGAGTTCTCCCATTCAGCCCTGGTACTGACCCTTTTCTCCAACACAGCAGCAAACCCAGAGCTCCCTCAGCATTTTGTCTGGTTTTGGTCCTGGCAGCACTTTTTTAATTAATACAATCTCCTCTCCTTCCATGCTGACAGAAAGTAAACATCAGAAATAATATTTACTGATTTTACAGCTAGCACCAACTGAATAATCTACTAGGGTGGCATTTCTCCTGGTTCATGCAGCACACTCGAGCTACCACTTTTTTTAGTGTCACGAAATATGAATTGTGTGCTTCCATGTAATTTATTTTGTTGTCAGTTGGGTCAATTTGAAGAGAATGAAATTTATTTTCTTAATATTCAAAACTGACTTGTGCCCACAGTCTGCAGGGCAACACGAGAATACATTGCAAGGCAAGGATATGATAGAGTGTCACTCAATAACTCCCCTTCTCCTCCCTGCAATCTATAAATGTGGCTGGTGGTGAATTTTTGCACCTGTAAGCATCCTTTAGGATAAGTTAAATATGCGAGAAGGTGATTGACAATTTTCATCACTCCTAAAGACTGAATAATTTAAATGCAGGGCTGCTTCTCATCTAATACAAAGTGCTGAGTAGGGCATCCTAAACAAACACTTTCCAATTTAAATCCGGTCTGCACAAAATCTAAAACGGAGGAAACCATTTAACCCATGGTAAGGCTGCAACACCAGGACCGCAAGACACTTTCCTGACTGGCAGAGGGGCAGGAAACCCTGAAAAGGAACAAGAAATATTAAACACCTAAGTGGTGCTCCCCACAAAACACCCAACTGTGCTAGTGCTACATGATGCCCGACTCCAGCTCAGCACTGTGTTAGTGCCCAGATCCTCATAGGTCCAGACAGGCAGCGCTTTGCTGATGAAATTGAGCTAAAGAATGAATTAAGAGCCAGACGACATCTGTTGTTCACAGAAAGGCTCCAAAGAGCAAGAACAAGAGCCCACCGTGGTAGGTCCTTCAGCTCGGGAAAGGACCCGCGTACACGTGAGCAGGTGAGAGGTGCTCCGGAGCAGAGCGGTGCCATGGAGCCGGATGGAGATGCGTTCTTCCAGTGCAATGCGAGGCCGGCCCAGAGGCACCAGCACAAGCCATCTCATCGGTTCCTCCAACCACGTCCACGGTGGGACTGTCCATAACTTCACCTGCAAGCTGATGCTGGGTGCCTTGTGTGCTTCCTTAAACATCGGCACACCAGCAAAAAGGAGCAGGGATGTCCTGGCTCCCGCCATCGCCCTCTGCTTTGGTTCCGAGCATTTTGCAACCAAAACCCTGGCTTGGTGCCATCTCCTTCCTCCAGCCTGGATGCAATGGTGCTGCTTCTTCCACTGGTGAGATTTGTGTGAGACTGCCCCTTCACTGAAAACCAAACCACGTACACCACTACCCATGTGAAATACTGAAAATGTCTATTTTCATGGAACAATGCCAACCTCCACAACTTAGCACACCATGTTTTCTCTTTTGTTTTCTCTGTATTGTGAGGTACCTGCAAGTCGCTTGCAACTCTGACACTCTTTTTCTTGACATGGAGACTCCCTTTCTTTTTTTAATAAGATGTTTAGTATTACAATGAATAGCCCACCTACTTACTAGGCTAGAACTACGCATTCAGTCAGTTCTGAACTTTACTAGACGCTGCCTAAATTCTGACTTTTTTTTTGGTAGCACTGAATCCTGACGGCTCCTCAGAAAAGCTCATCTGATACATACAGATGCTCCTTCCACTAATAATAAAGGCTATAAACATGCTGTTCTGGACATCCTGTCCAAAAATCCCTAACTGCTTTTTCTGCCCAATGCCATTCTCAAGCCTAAAAACTCAATTCTCATCCCGTTCTTCTCTCACCTCCACCAAACTCTACAATCTCTACAATCTGGCTATGATTAGCCAGAAGTAGCTCATTTCCACTGCTGTGCTGTTGACAACTGTCTACAATCATCAAATTTGTTCAAGGTGTGTATTCAATTGCAGCCAAAGTCATCTCTGTTCTTGTTTAGAATAAGGTTCAGTTAGTCAGATTCCTTTCAGGAAAGAAAAAAAATCAATTTCAACTAACTTAATCACCTGTAATTAAAGAAATGAATTTCTACTTATTTATTTTCTGCTCAACAACTAACAGACTTAAATAGCATTCAGTTTCTCTCAGGAATGAGAGCATATCCCATTGCTCTGTTTAAAACACACTGTCTTAGCATCAGCAGTGGTCTCCCAAGATGTGATAAAAAGTAGCAGTTCTTTGCTATTACTTAACAACATACTCCGTTCATGTCTTGATTTTCATAAAAACATCACAGATAAATAGGCAGGTGGGGATCAAAAGATGCCTCCATATGAAAACTGTGGTTAGACTTCTGGATTCCAGGATGGATTTCTGTACTGATAACACACAATTGCAGAACCTGACTCACACACTTTCCTAGTGTATGAAATCTCTGACAACATTAATTGTAAAAACTACACATTTAAATAACGGAATTACATATTAAAAGCTATAACTGAGGTATGAAATATTTAATTTTTGATTTCAATGAGGGCAGCAGAGCTGGTCCTTTCCAGAACGTGTCACTATATTTTTATTCAGTTCTTAATAGAGATGCAATCTGGCATGACAAAGACTACTGGCTGCCCAGACAGCGGCTGAGAAGCCAAGTTCCATGTTGATTCAAACCTCGCTTCAGCAGGAACACATGGCTAAAAGGACAGTGCACAACAGTTGCTTTTCCTGAGAAATTTTTGGAGAGAGGTGCATCCCTGCAACCAAATGTAACTGACCCATTACTGGGATTTTTTTGTGGAATGATCTAAGCCATTTTGACCTTGGCTTTCAATAACTGTATATACTTTTTGTTTGCTGTTATGAAATGAACCTGCAATCTGTGAATCCCTGCTTTTGTAGCTGCTATTTCAGGCAGTCTCAGTTCCATGTAGGGAGCACATTTCACTGTGCTCTGCTGCACGCTCCAGCTCCACTCCGTCCCTGAGGTGCACTGCCACTGATGCCAACGGCAGTTCCCAGGATCACATCCACAAGAATAAAGGAAAATAATCTAAGCGTGAATCTAGACCTGCAGTCAGGCTTACCTAGGCATAATAGCTTCTGACAACACTGTGATTAGCAAAGCACAATTAGCTAAATGCACTTGGATACAGATTAATATGTGTATAGACTATGTGTGTAGATAAAAATGAAAAGAGATAACGATAAAACCTGTTCAACTCAAAGAAGAGAAAGCAAATAGGAGAATCAAATTAAAATCTGGAACACTTTCAGGAGTATATTCTTTTGGTCATAAAATACTTTTATGCACGCACCTGCACGCACACACACTTACTAAAAGCTAGCTAATACTGCTTCTTGTGACAGCAACGTGCACGGATTTGCCAAGGAAGATGATTTTCTCCAGTAAATTAATGCACTCAGCTATAGTTTCTCATGAACCGCTGCTGTTAATATTCACTCTGAGCAGAACAATAGCTCTGATTACGTCTGCATCCATTTGAGTTTTTTCTTCTTCAGGCACTGTCCACATACTGCTTGCTGCTGATCAACACAAAACAAGTTCCCCGCACTGTCTGTATGAAACACACAATTTTCAGGGGCTAAACAACACTGACACAATTAAAAGACAACAAAAATAGTCAAAGTGAAAATATTTCCATCATTCAGATAAAGTACTAGCAATGAAAGTTCACTCTTTTCCCAAAGGTTCAGGTCCTGGGTCATGTCACTCAGCTTAATCCTTTCCCAATTTAAGCCACCAGGACAAAGTTAGACCTCTGGCTTGGACAGCAGGAGGTAAAGCAAGATGAAGAGGAGAGGGGGAGACAGGGCGGGAAAAAAGAAAGTAAAAAAAGAAGATCACAAACTTCGGAAGGCCCAGAATAGCAATTCAGCATCAGCTCAGACGAGGCAGATGCCCAGCAGCCGGTGGGGCTGATGAGGCGGCCTCCCCCCGCCCCGGAGCAGCCCCTCTCTCCTCCTGCCCTTCCTGCGCTGCCTGGATCAGCAGTATCCGTGGGGGCTTTGGGATGGCACAGCCCGCCCCTCCTCATGCTGGGGCTCGCTTCTGGGCCACATGAGGAGGCACAAAATGTGTCCTGGGCGCACGCCCTGCAACACCTGGGGACAGTGATGGGGCAAAAGCTTCAGTCTGTCCTTCCTTCCTTCCCTGGCTAACAAGAAACCAAGAGGAGGAAGGAAACTTGTGTAAAAAGATGAAGGGGAGGCTATTTACAAAGTTTGAGAGCTACAACCTGTTCATATTCCAATGCCTTCTCAGAAGGATCCTGCAGATCAGAAGTGCTGTCCCTCCCAAGAGGGATTCCGCTGGATTCAGAGGCTCCTAACCGTCCCACACGAGTGGGACGCAGCCCAGTTGCCCACTGGGCCCTTTCCCCCAGCCGCCGCCGTGCGGGCTGCTCTGTGCAAAGGTGTCGGTGCTTCCACACAGCACCCTTTGAGCCTGGGCTTTCAGGGCTCTTTGACAAGCGTTTTCAACTAGGAGGCGAGGAAAGCGGGATGTGCAAAACAGAATCAAACCTTTGCAGCCCCTGAACACAACCTTGAGAGCTCCCGCCACACTCCAGGCGAGCCAGCCGAGACGGGACATTCCTGTGTGCACCAGCAGGCCGGATAGCGGAGCCAGCCTGGAATGCGCTCATGGCAGCACCATGAGCGACACGAAGCCACAGCACGACGCTCGAGACCAACAGCTATGCTGCGAAACAGGGAGCGGGCCCGCTGAGCATCACTTAATGTGAGTGCGCTGCGACGATAGGCCGGCGCTTAACGCGAGCTGAGTGCATGGCGCCCAAGCAGACCCATCCAGGCTTGGGCATAGCATTGATCTGCCTGTAGATGGAGCCCAAGAATATGCATATAGTTCCCACATTCTGCAGGCTCAAAACCTCCTGTCGCACATACTCTCCCTAGCTCGCTCTCCTGGAGCCTCCAAAGAAGCTCTGCACCAAGACCTAACCCAGGAGTTACACATGGAGATGACCATATGCAAGGTCAAAGCCACAGAACTCTATCTGCAGAAGAATGGATGGCTGTCTGGCTAAAAAGATGGACTGCTCCTGCTTTAGGTTATGTGCCATTCAGCTTTAAAGTTAACCATCCTGTTAATCCACTCCTATATGCAACAATACCTCCCAGGAACTCCCCTCTCCCCTTGTGCCTGCCTCGACCGTGGCCCCTTCTGCAAGGACCAGGCCAAGGAGCACCGAGATGGCCCAAGGCTCCAGGGAATGCCGAGGAGGGCTCCGCATCCCGCTCCTGCCACAGCCCTGCTCCGTGCACAGGGATCCATTGCAGAGCACGCCGGTGGAGCAGCTCCTCCAGTGGGGAAGTTGCTGGAAACCTTGGCGAGGTTTTAATAACCCTCTCCCTTGTTCATTGCTGCTATTCAGTTTCTTCCAAACCTGAGCAGGTTTTCCAGACTTTGCTACTTTACTGGTTATGCACAGAGCATATTCTGCGAGCTGTGAGGAGGCAGCCTGCAGGAGCTCACAGGCAGCCTGATAAATATTTCAAGGGATAAGTATTGAAATAAATTTGGTCACAAGAGCAACTGGAGAGCTCAAATGCTGCTCTACAGTCATAGCGAGCACCACCTCTCAGGAAGGAGGGCAAATACTGCTCAAGATACTCCTCACAACTCAACCTGAATGTAAGGGCGAGCAACAGGAACAACCTGAATGTGCTAAAAGCGGGACCTTACAAAGTGAGCAAGCCAGGAATGTATTTCCAGAGGCAGAATCTGCTAAGCACGGCCTGAAGGAACACTGCATATTGTCATTTTCTCACTGTGTAAAGCAAATATGGCCAGAGCGGTCCCACAAGAGAAAACCGACTGTTCATTAAATTCCCCTTAGTCTTGTTACACCATCTACAGAGTCGTGTCCTGATTCTGTCGGAACACAAAGTTAAATCTAAATCCAAGCTACTAAACTAATATCAATAAAATAATTCTGGATTTATACCAGTGCAAATGTCATCAAGGTATGGCCCTTGTTGTCCTGCAGGACAGAGTTTAATGACGTTTTTATTATAGCAGAGGGCCTGAAAGGGCTCACTAGGTGTCCACTAGAGACCAGCAAACCCCCACATGGCCACATTTAGGTGATTTATACATTCAGGGTGTTGTTTTAACAAGTACTTGAGAAAATCAGGAACCAGAAAAAGAACACCTTGGAAATCATGCCAATGAAACA
>JAVCKT010097588.1:0-11549 GCA_032273925.1 Rhynchotus rufescens
GGGAACAAGTGAAAACAGCCTGTCCCCTTCCTCCCTGCATTCTCCCTTCCTGAATGTAGGGAATGAATGTAGGGAATACTGTGATACTCCTGTCATTCTGGCAGATAGCAAGTTTTGTACTTAGTACAATATTAATCTGTAATTAAGATTTTACTGATGTCTTAGGTTATTCTCCTACTTGATGCACTCTATGCATCAATTAACTCTCACTAGTAAGTTAAATCAGCTTTTTACTGACACATATGTCCACGAACTTATATAAACATATGTAAACCATATATATGTGTTGAAATTCTGTGTAACTTTATTTTATGTTTGAATTTATTTTACATGTGATTTAAAAGAGCTGCATGCATACAATAGACAATAGAAATAAACACTAACAAATGTTTCTTATTAAATTATGAGTGAAATAAACTGAAAGTTTTAACACCTACTCCTAGCAATAACGAATACAGCAAGCAAATCTTTAAGATCTATGGATTCTCAGGTACACATATTTACTATACAGTTTGCATTGCCTCCAAAGATAAGCATCACTGTACTTACAATTAGTTTTGATTCATCTTGTGTCTGGAAAATGTATAGTTGTGTGTCACCTGCACCTGAGTAAATAATTGCTTGTAAATGGAAGTCAGGCTACATCCTATGAGGATCTTTTTCTTTAAAGCTTAGCATCAAGAATTATCTATTTATCAATAGGATAAGAAATATTGGATGCTGCATGGCATTCCTAAATCCTTCATATTTCGTTCAGCCTAGGAATCAACCAGTGCAGCCTAACTGGAAAGGCAAGACTGCATCTGTGTCCATTTCTCTTCAGATACAATGGAATGAAATATCTTACCTTAAATGTTATTGTCTAGAGCATATATCACAGCAGTCCTTACAATGCTGTAAATTTATGTAGCATGTCTTTCATGACTCAGATGCTATACACATAAACACAGATGTGTATATATATAAAAAATATGTGTGTCTCTGTATATGGACAAATATATGTGCTTTCATGAAAGGCAGTGAAATTTCAGAGTATTTTTATTGTCTAGTAAATTCATAGGCTGACTAGCACGAAATTTAATTTACGCTAATCAACTTGAGGCGGAGAAAGCAGAAAATTGATGTGACTTTTATTTTCTATTCTCCATTCTCAGCAGTATCTCCCTATTTGTATTCCTTAAAAACACATGTTTTCAGAAAGCAGCTTCCATACTGAACAAGTCAATGCTATTGGTGCTGTGAGCATAAAAACACACTCTAGCTTTTAACAGTCATTTATATTTCTCCATCTTTAGGGTAGCAGCCTATAGCACTGTATTTAAAAAGAACTCAAATTGAGTAATCCAGAATCTTAGGCTGGACTACACACATCTTCATCCTGCTTCATCTTCTTGGATCTCCTCTCAGATCTTGAAGGGAGATCCCAAAGAAACTTCCCTTTTCCTTTCTCCAGAGAACTGTTGTTTCTTTGTGTCACTACAATTCTTTTTGTGGCCACAGGCTCACTCTTTAATATTTATTTCTGTTTACTGCAAAAAATGTTTCCGCCAAGGCTTTGTGTTCTTTGAGACCCACAATTTATAGGTCCAAGTAAAGTTTCCAGGGATATTATTGAGACATGGCTACTGTTTAAAACTGCCTACACTTTTCAGAAAAATAATCCATAATTTCCTGCCTGCCCAAAGTAGTGGCATTCTTTTTTTAGTAGAGGTAGAGAGATAATCAATATATCTTAAGATTTTGAACTTTAAACATGATCTGATTAGGGCTTAAGTCTAGTTCTAGCTGTGTTCACAAGCCTTGAAATTATTTCAGATATACGTTTTGTTTGAATCATCATTGATAAGAGGTTACCTGCTATTATTGAGTTTATCTTGTAAGCAATCAGTGGTTACAGTGTGATCCTGTGTCTGTGGATAGCAGCACATTTCAGGATCTTAGGTGAACCTAATCCTTGAAATACATTAAAATATTCAGAACGTAAGCTTTTACCTTGGAGAAAATTTTATGTACTAGAATCTGAACATCTTTGGGACAGAAGAAATAAACAACAAAGTAAACTTTTCTATAGTTGTGAATCTTATTCTTTATGGATATTGTAGGGATTTCTTAGGCACATTTGCTCTAACATGTAAATGTGAATTGGATGAATATAAATGCAAATTGAAAATAAATGATAACTAGAGCCAACACTGTTTGCAGAAGTGCTAAATCTTTCCATTTCATCAGTGCTAACATAATGCACAATAGTGAATACACTTCACAATATGAACAAGCCATTTGTTGTTGTTGTTACATTTATCTGTAAATACACCTATCCATGGTGCAGCCTGGCCACTTCCAAACTTGCTCCCTTTTTTGTTTTCCATAGTGCTTTTTTCTCTTGTTCTGGATAAAAAGTTAAAGGTTTTTTAACCAGTAGTTTCTTGGCCACTTGTACCTAAGACTGCAGTTGTAACAGCTTTTTAGATAACTTATTTTCTTTGATTGCCTTAAAGAATAGCTAGAAGTATATTAAAAAACATGATTAACATCTTCCTGTTTTGCCACTTGTGGCATTTGCTGAAGGGGTAGTTTACCATCAAGATAAGTAAGGATTTATCAGGAAGATTATCAAAAAAGGAAAAGGCAACATCAGAAGCTCAAATTATGTTAAACTGTGACCCATGTTATTGAAATGTCACAAAGTCTTTATTTCAAGTGGTATGTGGGTTCTCAGTCATTGTAAGAATAATAATAGTAAACAAACAGAAATATCTTCATTATTATAAAAAAAAAATCTGTCATTGTGAAGGAAAATGAAGAGAATCATTTAGTTTGTTTAGGACACAAGGGGTTCTACTTCATGTCTTACCCACACAGCACCCAGAAATGTAATCCAAAAATGTGCCTTAGTAAAGAATGCATGTATCACAGAATTTTTAAATCACTTGGGAATGGATCTGGCTCAGTTGCAGAAAACCCATGGGCTGCAGATGACAGCAAAGAACGCAAAGTCTACATTAATTTTAAATGTGATCATTTTTCATCATGTCTAAATTCTCATTAGAGGTGAAATTTCCTTTCACATTAGGGAAGCAAATGTGAGGATTATTGCAAATCTTGCAAGAAATGAGAAAAATACTTTCTGTAATGTAATATTTTTATTTTTACTCTGAGGAAAATATATATTTTTGTCAGAGAGAATCATTATAAAAACACAGATTCAGCACTCATTTTTACTCTGAATAGGAAAATGCACAAAAGTAATTTCACTGGCTTCAGTGGGACTAGTCTTATTATAAAATGTTATTCATTCTGAATAAGGTCCCCAGCATCCGGTGCAAGCACAAACAGCTCTCTTGACAAATAAATTAAACAATTACAAGAACTTCCTCTTGAAATAACTTGGTTTTTCAGATTTTTTTCCTACAAAGGCCAAACAGTTTCATGAGATTTCCCACCTAGGCAGCTATAACTCAAAAATTGGAACAGAATGAAGGACTTGTTTGTTTCCCATAGTTTCCCACGTTACAGTTAGAATACATTACTATAAAGAGTTATAATAAGAACAATGGAAATCATGTGAAAGTATTTTGTTAAAGAACAATGTAAGTAGGTGAACATATCTAGCTAAACAGAAAATAACGCGGAATTTTAGCATACTCATTTTAGCCTGCTACTTGCTTTATCATTTATCTTATAATTTGCCCAGCTTATACTTGACTTTAAAAAACAAAGAAACAAAATCTGTCTGTGAAGTCGGATTACTTTAATTTGTCATATTCTGATACGAGTAGTTTACTGATATCTTGCGATCAGACAATGTGTAGATTATATATACATCAAATGATATGTATCTTCTGGGGTTTTATTTATTTATTTATATGTATATATATATTTAATTCTTATTATGCCTATTTTTTTCCTTTCAATTCCAAAGTTATGGAATTAACTTCTTCTCTGATCTTGAGCTGAAGATGTTAAATCAATATAACTTCAGCCATTCCTTTATTGAACAACCTTATATGCTCTGATATTTTATTAAATTCTTTTTTAAGATATGGAAGGATATAAATGTCAGTTCTGCACCACTGATTATCAATTTAATTTATCATCAATTTCCAAAAGTAATGGACAAACCTAGTGATGTATGTATTTGTTGTTATATAGGCTAGCATAAATTATTAATTGCCTTCAATGGAACCAGTAACATGTATGCAAGTTGACATGATCTCCTGTGAGTTTTGTTGCGTAGTTTGTTTAATAATGATGAAAAGACCTGCTGTTTCCATCCAGGAACATTGAAGCTATCCCAAATTTCTTTGATTTCATTGGATATTTCTTGGGTATCATTTATCAGAAAAAAAAAGAAAAAAGAAAAAAAAAATCTTTTTCTCTTGATTTTGGACAAGCAATTTAAGAACTCCTTCTCAACATCCTTATATGCAATGGGAAAATGCTTTCAATGTAGCGTGGAAAATTGGGATCTCTGGGCAATGACATGCATGGCCCAACACTAATATTCTTTCAGGCAGAATTTCCAGTGAAGCTAGTGGTTATTTCCCTAGACTAGGGTTTGTGAGGTCAAAGCAACCTGAATAACATTTAACGTCTAGAAAATTTGTACTTATATAAATCTCTCTGACATTTGCATTTTTATATCAGGAGATTCTCGCATCAAAAATATACATGTGTGGGACAAGGAAAACTTGTGTCAAATGTAATGTCGTCTTTGTGCTGCTATTATATTTACTACTTAAAGCTGTGAAATTTAAATATAGAAATTTTCATTTAAATGGTAAATACACTGGCCATCACTTAAAATATTCCCATTCTGAGGTTACAGGAATATATTTCTGGAGCAACATTTGCATTTATTTATGGTATCTAAGAACTCAAGGTATTTATTTTACAAACACTGGAGTAATCATATGGAGAAATTACAAAACTGATAAAGTGGAGGTCCAGGTTTACACCTGACTGACACTGTGCTATTGCATAACTTTGAGCAATTCACTGTTCTATTGGCTCTCTATTCGATAATCTTTGCATACAGGTTGATGACCATGCCACACATCTCTTTTAGCAATCTTCCTTAGATTATTGATATTAGATTGAAAATGATGTATTTAATTATCTATAGCTAACTTTTCTATAACTATATTACATCCTAGGCATGTGAAAATTATTTCCTTCTATATCTTAATCATTTTAGAGCCTTCTTATCAGCTATGGGATATTCTCAGTCTTTTTCTTTTTTTCCCTGAAGTTAGTAAAATTATCTGTCAGGTAACCAAACCCTAACTTCACTAGAATTTTCCACTTCAAAGCACAAAGTATGATCTGATCAAAACATGTCTCTCTTGTTTGGACATGCTAGGCAAGTAGGCCCTGATGCCTTTGGGTTTTTACCACAGTCACTTTGCTGAAAGTCAACTTGGTCTCTAGCCTTATGCCATTCAGCAATTGACCATTCAATTAAAAGGCCAAAGAAGAAAGTTCTTAACATGGTACTTGACTGCTTTTAGCAGAATTCTTTTTGTTCATAGTTGAGAATCATTCCTCTTTGCTTTCTTTCCTATCCTCTTTTTAGGAGAACTGGGAATTATTCTGACAGAACGACTTTTTATAAACTCTCTCACTCACATGCAGAATGCAGTCAGCTTCCCCTCAGCCATTCCTATTCATGTTCAAATATTTGTGCTTCTGCAGATAACATTTGCATGTAACACCTGCTGCAAGCCTTAGAAATTCAGCAAGCTTTGATATGAGTAGGAGAGGCATTTTTCTCTCTGCTGATGCTCCGGTTGCATTCTGCAGAGTTAAATAGCACTGAGTACACAAAAGAAGCGCCTATAAAATCATACAGTTGATGCTACCCTATGTCTAGGTCTGTATAGTACAGATTTTTTTTTATAAGCAGAAGCCTTGTATGGAAATTGGGAGAATTTTAAAACAGTGATCATTACTGAGTTTTTTTTTTTTCCAGTATAGTCTGTCTCCAGAGAGATGTAGGGGCAGGAGAGAGGAAAAAGGGAGTAGTTCTGTGTCTGTATATCTCTGCAAATAACCATAACCTTTTTTTTTTTTTTTTTTTTTTTCCTGTGTTATCATATGCTATGTTCTCAGCAAATTTTGGTCAGTCATCAGGAAGCAGCAATCTGCTTGTTTGGTCTTCTGGACAAAGAACTTCTCATGAAATTGTGAACCCCCTTACTTTCTACCTCTGAAGGCTACTGCCATTAGATTCCCCACAACCCATTGTGGCACTTCAGAAACCACTTCACAATGCCACGGTGTGAGTTAGTATCAGTAGTAAGTTATAAGTTCTTTCTGTAAAATTGCAGACAATAACTCAGTGCACCAATATTTAAACTAGTTGCTATCAGTAATGGCTTTCGCTTTTGGCAGAAAAGTAGAGGAATAAAATTATCCTCATTGGCTGATCCCATCATCAAGTCATACAAACCAACTTCATGCAACTGGTGTTGAATGCACTATCCTTGGGGAGAGGCAGTCAGATGAAAACTGTGCCTATCCCTGCGATGAGCTAGTGTACCTGCTCGTCCAGAATGGTCACTCTGTAGACAGGTATGGAAATGCTGAAAGTCTTAAGCCCTCTCACCATAAAGCCATGCAAAGCATAACAGCAGGACGGCTTGATTCTACATTGTTTCTTCAAATAGCATTTTGGTTTGAGATAATATGTACTAGATAAGTATGTAATATATTTCCATAGCAATGGCCACAACACAGCCCCTGAATTGAAATATTCTGCTTTATTCACACAAATAGATATAGGAAAAAAGCTTTGCTTGTTGAAGTTACCTCATCAGGACTAAAAAGATTTGACAACAATTTTAGGTAGAGCTTTGGCATGTAATATTGGCAAAGACATATCCTTATTTAAAAGTAATCTTATTTATCTAACTTCAAGAAACAAAACGAGGAAGTTCTTTCATGAGTGATTGATGAACGATTGATAGTATAATATGATGATCTAAAATTTTTAAACATTTGTTAATAGAAATTTACATTAGCTGTCAACATATTTAATTTTATATTAAATTTATACTATTAGCGGAGTCAAATAACAGGACTTCTTTTTTTTTTTGACAGTTTGACATGGATAACATTATGTCCTTTTTTTAAATTAGCATTATTCTTCTACAGAGTTCTTAAGAATCATAGGAAAAACATAACACAAAATATCTAAATAATTAAGCCATTTTCACTTTCTGCAATGCAAAATAACATTTTAAACATGAAAATGTCTTCAAAATACTGATTTTTAGAGTCTACCTTTATCAAATACTATCATTTCCACTGATGTTATTAAGCAAAGCATTTGATTCCATCAGCCAAGCTTTTACAAGTGTTGCACTTGCTGTTTTATCCATATTTGTCCATATCATGAGAAACTAAGAGTACAGTATACAGTAAGGGAGATAATTCTCCTGTGATTTGAGAAAGCTGTGAGTTTTGCCAAGGATGCTAATCAGAGCAAGACTGATACTTTGGTTGTAAACTTGTCTACTGCAAAAGGAAGTTATCCTAGCTAAAGTATCATTCTGTTATTCCAACTCAGTACTTAAACCTGTCTGTGAGAAGGCAAATGGCTACAGCCTGCACACTGTTATACCACTGCATGGAATCTCAATTCTGATACAATTTGTGTGCATCATTATCTGTTCGACGCTTGTGTGCTCAGTGAAATTGAATGGATGTGATTGCATGTTTTGTGCATGTGGGGAAAAAGCAAAATGTCATCCATTGGGCAAGAGCTTTCTGCTGGCTACTTCAAAATCAAGTGGTCAGGCTGGCCTTTCGTGCTTTCTGCCTGGCTTCCTGTGAAGCCTCTGTTTATAAATAGCAGGTTAGGCAGGCTCTTTTCTAGTACTTCTGGAAAACAGCCTTGTACTTTAAGCCCGCTGACTTTTGCTTAGTGCCGTGAATATCCTGTGGAGCATCTCCCTCAGTTCTCCGTGTTCCTGAACCCTCAGCTGTCATTCTTACCCCCAGAACAAATTTTAAAAAGATAAATATCAATCTCTTTGTTAAAGGAAAACAAAACAAAGCATCAGTAATTCATTCTTATTAATAGTTAAGAGCTTCTCCTTTTTTATCTGGTTTAACTGTGTTTGTTTTGCCTAGACCTTTTCAATAAAAAATGAGTTGAAAGACAGAAAAGGATGACAGCTTGTATCTCTTCAGGAGAACAGCACTCTACAAAAAAGTTAGGCTATATTTTTGATGCTATTGTGATGTTTTTGACATTACTGGGATGTTATTTTGATGAATAAAAGTAACATACTCTCTAATTGCATTGTCAGTTAGCATACACATTGGTAGCTTCCTAATACACACAAGCAGTTGTCATGTATACAGAGGCAGAAGTTAAGGTTTCAATAATTCAGTAATTTTTTAAAAATTTCTTTATCTACTGAGTTAAAAAAAAAACCCAAATCGTCCCCAAACTCCTCAGTTGACCCCTTCTTCCATCTCCCATTCCCTCCACCAGAATGTGTCTGCCAGGGATCTTTAATGCTCTAGACAATATTTTTTAAGGAAGAATCTACTTTTCTGCAGTCAGAATTTCCAATGCTAAGGAAAGTTCATCTACTCACCCCGTTTGCCAGCGTGAGACTCTCTCTGCCCGGCGCTGCTGCACTACCTGCGTTGTCTCCCCTGCCTGTCACAGTATCTCCACCGCCGCGCGCGCTTGCAGCCAACTAGCGCTGCCTCCCTTCCAGCATCACTTTTAACTCAGACAGGCAGGGAGCCGAAGCCAAAAGGGACTCTCTGTCTGATTGGTTTCCATTCAGTGCCCCTGATTAATCAGAAACATCCCTCGTGGAGAGAGATATCGCTGTGATAGCAGCGCAGCGCTCAGCGTGGGGAGGTCTAGGGCTGGGGGGCGCAGGCTTCCTCAGCCACGCAGCGATTTGCAATTGAATGTGGTGGGAGGGCACGGAGAGGAGGGATCTGCTAAGGATCCTCTTATTAACTGAGACTTAAGCACCGAGACCCATCCTAACAGCCCAGCTGGCCTCTTTGGGGATGTAATAATATGGGTGAAGACATGCCCATAACCTGTGAATTATCTGGAGAAAAAGATTTACCCTAATTTTCTGCACTAGCAATTCAGTGCCGTTTGTGTGCACATATTCACTGAAGTCTGAGAAATTATCCCATACTGCTACAGCCACAAGTGATTTTAAGTTGAAAGAAGGCAAACAGTGGATAATTTCTCTTTATATGAAACACATTTACAACAATAGTCTCACTTATATCTATTGATAACGATAGGCTTGTCAATGTAGCTCAAAGTGGACATAATACCAAGTTACAAAGGAAGTTTCAACTATTAGAGCTTATAACATCTTGAAGGTCATCCACAGAAATACATATATATACATATATGTATACATACATACATATATGTATACATATATATACATACGTACATACATATATACGTATTTTTTTTCCAGGCGACAATAAAGAAACTCCAACTTCCTAGTGCAACCTATTTGGGTGCAAGTGATCAGGTATAAATCAATATACCCTGCTCTGTCCTCAGATATGTAATATTGCAGAATATTGTAGTTTGTTTGAAAAAGTGTCATCTTCTACTGACCCATCAGATGTTGACTGTTAAAGTGACCAAAGTGTCATAGTTCCACTTCTTGAGTCTGATATTTGTGCTGTTTTGTGAATCTCTGGGCACTACTATTTCAGCCATTGACTTGGTTAGTTATTTGTTATGGGCCCCATGGAAACTGGCACTCTGCAAACACTTTCTCTTCCAACTCATCCCAGAGATATCCTCCATTAGATGTCTGTTGTGGGCAGCAATAGAATAATATCAAATATTGAAATGAGTAGTTTGCTTGGCTTGCAATATAAATAACTTGGTACTAGTATTTTCTTTTTAGAAAATCCATAGTGATGCCAATTTCTAATTAATGAAATATCATCTGGGCTGTGGATTTAACATCAGAGTGAGAGCAAGAATCCATTTATTGTGTTGGAGAAACTTTACTATAACAATAACAGCAAAAAAACAATGTTTAGATCAATAGACAATTAAGAAACTTCAATTATGCAAATTAATGGTTAATAAACAGCTAAGAAACTTTTTTATACCTTTATTATGGCTTTAATACTACTACTGATGAACTCAGCAGAGTCCTATTCTCAGAACACTGTTCTATTTCACTTCTACATCCTATTTGAAATGATTAAGGGATTGATGCAATGCCTACAGACATTGGTCAGAGTCTTTCCATTGATTTTAGTGGGAGATGAATTGGTCTCTGAATAGTTGCAAACCTTCTCTGAAGATCAATGTACCATGACATATGCATTGAACAATATTTGCATATGTGTAATTGAATGCAGAATTTGACTTAATATTTTGAAAGTTAAAAAGCAAAATCCAGATCCCTCCCCCCCAAAATCAATATCTTTGTCACAGCTAAAATGTGTAAAGTGAAGTTTCAATCAGCATTTTCATTTCACACTCAGTCCACTTTGGTAGTAGAGCTACTGGAAAAAAATATCTAATAGAAAATTTCTTTTTCAATAATTACATGGCAGTGTAAAATGAAAATCTACAGGTAGAAAGATGCTTATTTCTGAGGCCTTCTGGTCACAGAGAAACCTTGAATATTTGGGATCCCATAAAATCCTTTCCTAATAGAAAAACATGAGGAATGGCTCTACTTTTTCACTGTATTAGCTCTTTTGGCTGTTCTTCAGGAACACTGTGGCTGCTAATCAATATTCAGAGATCTTTCAGATAGAGAGGAATTCCCCAAATTAGAGAGATATGCAGGGCATCTTCACACAATCCTTCATTTAACATTCAAATAGAAGTTCTTGGATGCAACTGAGGATGTGATCGCAGCTGAAAGGAAAGCATAGATCAGTTCACTACCAGAGGCTGAATACTCAGATGAATGAGAAAGGCTGCTTTTCTGCTGATGTCATTTATAAGTTAGTAGTAAAACAAACAACACTGTTTATGTTAAACCGCATAATGCCTCTTCTCTTGCTCTCATATTTTTCATGGTGTTTTAAATAAAGTCTGATAACTAACATAGGGCATAAGGGGCAAGAAATAATATGCTATTTTGAATGCTAACATTCACAAACCAGCGACACTTCTAATGTAAGCATTGTTGCATGATCAGGGTAAAACACTATCAGGAGGATACATCAATAGGAGGCCAAAAAAGAGGAAAAAAAAATGTGTAGGTGTGATGTTAAAAAGGAAAGGACGGATGACAATCAGAGTTTGCAAAAGGGGAGGGAAAAAATGACTCCTTCTGTAAAAGAGTAGGCAAGGTAAAGAGATAAGAAAAACCAGAAAGTGCACCAAAGGCAAAAGGTAGGATTGGTCTGACTGAAAGACAGGCAGTGTTTTACTTTTATGTTTTATGAAATCTTTCTGGAATCAAGCTTCTTCCCGTCTAATCCTCTTCATCCTTTCCTTTCCTTTCCTTTCCTTTCCTTTCCTTTCCTTTCCTTTCCTTTCCTTTCCTTTCCTTTCCTTTCCTTTC
>JAVCKT010097590.1:0-11547 GCA_032273925.1 Rhynchotus rufescens
AACAGCAGTACCAAGTCATTTTGGGGAAAAGTATCACCTATACCTTAATTCACAGCATTTGGGTTTTTTTTTTTTTTTTTTTTTCCTTCCTTTTCCACAGTTCCCCTCTCTTGCACTCCCAGAAGCTCAGGTGCACTGATACCCCCTTAGCTTCTCCTCCTGACCCAAGCGGCAGCCGCGCTCGGGCACCGCCGCTGTTCGAGTCCCGCCGCTTTACCTGGCGGAGCCGAAGGCTGCTGGAGGCTGCTGCTGCGGCCGCCCCCGCTCTCCTCCTCATCCTCCCCTGCTCCCATGGCCAGGCGCTGCTGGCCGAGGTGGTCCTGCTGCCGCTCCGGTGCCATGGCTGCCCCTGGGGCACAGGACGGCTCACAGCGCCGCAGGCCTTGTCCCGCCAGCCCGCGCCACGCGCCTCCGGCTCCTCATGGCGACAGGCGAGCGAAGGTGTCCGGAGCGGAGCCGCAGAGTGCCTTGCGAGCAACTTTGCTGCTATTTCAGCAGGCTTGGCCATCCGCGGTGACACAGGCTGTTGCTATTCCTGGGAGCCTATTGCCGGCGAGGGGAGGGCCGTCTGTCGGAAGTATTGCTCTTGCCTTTTAACAAATAGTTGGAGGCACCGGCCGTTGGCGCGGAGCTCCGTGCACTTTCCTTGCCCCGTAGCTCGGGGGATCTCTCTCCTTCTCGTGTCCATGCGCATACAGAGTTTCTAGCAGAAGAGGAGCGCGGGACGGGGGGTATCAGCTGAGGAGGGAGGCAGGCATGGCATCGCTCTGCTTCTTTGAACTGTGAGCAAGGAGTAGTGAGGAAGAGCTGGGAGGAGAAGGGAGCCACGTACGTCCTCGGTGGTCAGGAAGGTAGGAGCTGTGATGGATATTTTTCATGCCGTGGATGCACATGTTTTTTCACAAGCAAGTGAAAAGGCAACCACTACCTCCCATGATAACTTTTTTTGAGGAAAAAAATTTCAGTAGGATTGAGTAAAAGAGAGATGGATTTTTGAGAGCTGCTAGGAGTCACATAGTCCCTCCCAGGCTCAGGAGGAGCAGTGGGCAGACAAGGCAGGAGAGCAGGGCTCGGGCAGGCAGAGATGGGTCCCTGTCACGGGCCGTCCTGCGTAGTCTGGGTTTGTGCTGCATAGACTCGCTGACCTCAGCGAGCCACCTTGTCCAAGTTGTCCCCAATGGGAATCAGCATTGGATCATCCAGCACTGCTGCTGGCCTCGTGTTTGTTCTCTCTCCTCCTTTCATTCCTCGTTTTTTTTCATCTCGTCTGTTTTCATTTGAATACATTAATGTCTGCAAATACTGTGGGAGGGAAGGCGGTGGTGGAAAGTTGGTAGCTTCTGCAATATTTCCAGGAAGGGGAATTCCTAAACATTTTTTTCTAAATTAAGGCAGACAAGATATACCCTTTATCAGGGTTTGCTTGACAAGAAAATTTGACAAAAGGCACTCTTAACTGCCCCATCTGACAGGTATGTCACTGTCAGCTTAAGGAGCTGGAGGACTCGGAATGCTACATGAGTGGCGATTCCAGCAGGGAATGTGCTTTTGGCAGTACATTTGGCAGGGATTTAAGGGAGTTGGACTGACTCTTCGCTCATATGTAATATGAGCATTTTTTTCATGTAAAATGTCTACCTGTCAGACAGCATGAGACACTATCGGGGCTTTTCTTTTGTCTTGCCTTTTCCAGAGAAATGTTGTTTCCTCATGTGATACATGCAAACAAATATCAGCTTTTAAAGAAACTATTTCAATGTTTGGATGTTTTGGAAAGAGAGACAGACAGACAGACAGAAAGAAGAAAGAGAGAGAGAAGAAGAATGGGAGAGGGAGAGGAGAGGGAGAGGAGAGGAGAGGGAGAGGAGAGGGAGAGGAGAGGAGAGGAGAGGAGAGGAGAGGAGACGAGAGGAGAGGGAGCTGTTTCCACTGGGGAAGGAGTGGAAATCTTTCCAAAGACTGAACTCAACTGTGACAAGATTCCTCTGCCATAACCAACCTTCCCTGATTGCCCATGCCTTGTATAGCTCATACTCTGCTTAAAAGGGAGCTCCCTGGGCACTCATATTCCATGTCTACATGCTTGTTTCCGGCTCCTAAATGTCTTCATATGAAATGGTCCTTGAGAATACGAGCACTTTCATCTTTTCATCAAGTTTTGAAATCTTAGGATGAACAGATTTCAAGTGATAAATGCCCAGTAAATACACCAGTGAATTCTATTCCTTTTTTATTACAGTAAACGCAAATGTTTTTGACAAACTTCAGGATTTATTTCAACTGCCTTTGCACATGAAGTTGAGTGTTGTCATGAATATTCCCTTCATAAACCAGGGCCTAGTCTGATACAGAAATGTTTACCTACATGTTTGCTTAGAGATTCGGCAGGCTATCTTCTCCTGAAAGTTAAGGGGTACACACCCCTTTTTTCTTCCAAGTTCACTCTTATTTCATGATAAATATACCAGCTGCAATATGCAATTGCTTAACCTTGCCTCCTGTGGCAACCTCTTTAGATACGTATCTCTCGTGTGTGGCAAAGCAAACAGTACACAGTAGAAACCCTAAAAGCCAGTCAAAAATGAAGGAAGACATCACTATTCTTGCTGTTTTGCTTCTGAATATTCCTTTTGCTAATGCCTTGTCATTTCTAGAGGGCATTGTGTTGTTTAATTAGGAAGCTTGGCTGATGCAGTGTGTAAAGGTCAGGGGTTTGCAGAAGCCCTCTGGTCTCTTAAAGGGTGCCAACATAGCACATCAAACCATGGACCATGCCCTTACCCAAACTCCAACTCATATTACATCCATGCTGACTAGTTGCAGTGCAGCATGCAGTCACCAGCTTTGGACCTGCTCCAGGATGTGGTAAACCTCAAGCGCGCAGTAAGTCTTTTGATGGGGCCTGGGTGTAACTCTGCAGAAAGGGCAGAGGACTCTGTGGGCAACCTGAATTTGGATTGCTCAGGGAGTGGGGCATGCTTGCCATATGAGTTGCAGTTACTAGAGAGCTTTGACTTGCTCCCTAAATTGCACTGAAACCCCAAAACATTGTATCTGAATGATAAACATTTCTTTACATCGCCTTCACAATACATTTATTAAGGGGAAACGCGAAATATTTTATAACAAGATCTGGTGCTTGGCATTAAATTGATATATGTTTGGTTTTTTTTTTTTTTTTTTTTTTTTTGTGGAGTCATCAGTAGTCATCTGATGGTAAAAATCCACAGCTCAGCAACTGAGAGGATCTGTTTTCAGAGTTGTAGCTGAAAAGCTGAGGCATCAATTGGTGTTAACTGTCATCCTGGAATAGGAAGGCTCTAGAAAAAGGCCAGTCCTAGTCAATAAAAGAAATCAGAGGGAGGGAAAGCAAAACAGTTTGTGCTAAATGCTGCAGCAGGGTGATAGTACAGGGATCTCATGGAAAAGAGCAATTGGGACATGTTGGCTGGTAGCCCATAGGGTCCTGGGCAGCATTTGGTATCCTCCTCCTTATTTCTAGCAAAATTAAACGAGCAAACAAACAAACAAATCCAGCTGACCAGACATGAAAAGAGATAAGGAGGAAAAGCAGGGAATGTGCTCCCCTTGCTTTGAATTGTCTTCTATTATTTCACTCGTAGGTACTGCTTTGCCTGTGCATGCTGTTAAAGCAACTCCATGGTTCATGTTGCCCAGCCATGAACCAAAGAGAAGGTGACAGCTATCGTGGAGAAAGAGAGGACCATACCGAAGACACACCAGAGAATGTCTTGATATCTACAGGATACTAAGGTGTATCCCCTTTGTAAAAAGAAGTTGGAGGCTTTGCCACTAGGTCTGCAGCCTTGAGATAACTGATCCAAGATCTGGGAGAGGCCAAAGGCTCAGTGCAGATTTGGTGAGCGTAGCCCAAAGAGGCTGTGTGTGCAGAACAGGGGACAAAGGGCTTGGGGCGCTGAGTGAGCTGCGAGGACTGAGGAAGCAGTAGTGGTGTTATGCAAGCTGCAGGCTGAGAAACTTCAGGCACCCTCCAATGCAGGAGGAAAAATGTGGGGGAATGGAGAAGAGCTCTGTAGCAGGTGAATTAGAGCTGCTGGGATGGGTAAACAGGGCGTGCTGGTCTTGAAGGAGGGCTGCAATGTGAGAGATGGGGAGATGGGAGATGCTCTGAAGCTGTCATGCTACCAAGGAAAGTCCAGCACCAGGATAGATAAGTAGCTTAAGGACACTCCAGATAGTATCAGGACAATCATTAGTTGTACAACTGTGAATTTTAAGCCTGAGTAGAAGGTCATGCAGTTCAGGAAAAAAAGAACACTGGAAAAGATAAAAAAAGCCAATAAAAAGCCAGTAATATGAGTTCAACAGTATCTAGAGGCTCTCCTGTTTGCTATATTTGAGTGCAGCTGGCAAGAAAGCAACTTTTCTGATATTTTCTCAATTCCTTGCTTTCCAAACTGACCAAAGAATTTATAATTAGAAGCACAAATAGGCTGGAAAAAGAAGATAAAGTATTCATATTAAATTGCTGAATAATGCTCCCTGGGGATCTGTGAGATTGGAGCCAACATCTCATCTAACTTACCCAGTTCTGATTTGTATTTGAATTTCTGTCGATTGATTAACTCAGATTTAGGGCTGTGGAGAGACAGGCAAGTTAGTATTAACACATCAAGAATGTATCAAGAGCTGAAAGACTTTTGGAATTTGTTTTCCTAGGCCATTTTTACAAAAGGTAAAATAAATAAGGTTCTCTCATTTTCTGGTATATTTTATGACTCATGGAAAGAAGATAATAAAACTCACATAATTTGTTTCTTTTCTATTATGGAAATAAACTTTGCAAAAGCAAAATTACGGAGGATATATGCTTTACATGTCAATTGAAGTTGTTCCTGCACCTGTGACTGCTGATCTCCGCTCTCAAAAATGCAAGTGAGGTTCATAAGACAGCCAGCACAGGACGATGTAAGGAAAACTGGGATGAAGAAACAAAGTTAAAGCCATGCCAAAAAAAAAAAAAAAAGAAAAGAAAAAGAAACAGAAGCAAAACAAAGAAAAACATACCTCTTTTTCAGTAAACAAGTACCAATCTCAAAAAGCATGAGTAGCCTTTCCCAACAGTGCTGACGCATTAACACCCACACGTAAGAGGGAAAATATGCCAAAATTCCAGTTCTAGAGAAATGAAAAATGGATTAAAAAGACAGAGAGAAGAATCTCAAGAAAATGAAGTAAACTACCCTTCAGAAACTGAAAATTAGTGCAGTTAATAAATTTTAATTCAGGAGTCAACTGTGCAAAGAAGCTTAAAAATAATAAGATAAATTTAATAAATCCAATACTTAGGCTGAGGTTTTTTTTCATTTTACAAACCACTACCTCTAAATACATAAATAAATGTATAATACTAAGCAAATAAATATAAAACAGCTTGGGTCATGTAGTGAATTCCTGTCACAGCTGAGAACACACATTTCTTTATTTTGAGTCCTGTGGTTTACTTACTAAGTCATGATCTTTGTGTTTGGCTCTTTTTGAGATGTGTTGAGTTATACCCGTATATTTTTATCTAACCATAGAAAAAGTCTTTTAGAAATGTTCTTGACCTCTTTTGATAGAGCAAATAATAGGCACAATTCAGAGTTCATCACACTTAACAGTTTCCTCCAGTGCCTGAAAAATATCTACTGACTTGCTACACAAGTACTTTTTCCTGCGGCTCTTCTGTTTGCACCCTCTTTAGAAGTACTCTTTAAAAGAACAGTGCAGTCAGAGTCAGTAACTCTAAGAATTATATTTTGAGAAAATCTTAAAATCAGAAGAAGTTAAGAATGGGGAAGCTGGAAGTATAATACACAAAGAATTGAGCTGAGAAAAGGAAATAAAAACTGAAATTTACTTCATATTTTTACTTTCATGACAGTTTAGCCTTTCCATCAGATCAAAGGAGAGGTTGTCTAACTTTGGATAAGCTGAAGTGCCACATATCATAGTTACTGAAAAACCTGCCTATGATTTCCCAACACGCACTGTTCTTTCCCATTTGCTTCAGATAATTTACATTTACTTTTCTTTTAATAAACCATAGAAATAGCAGCTCCATATATTTGAAAGAAAGTTGCCCATTTGAAATAGAATCAGGAGCCAGTGATAACTGAATGTCAAAAGGTTTAGTAGAAATGCCTAAGCAAATATTATCCTGTCCATTTTTTTTACTGAATTAATCTTGGCGAAAAAAGGTGACAAAAATGTTTCTCACCTCAAACTGGAATTGTTACAGGCTTGATTTTTCTCCTATGTCCATGTGCTAGTAGGGCACATGATCCTTATTCTTTTTGCATTTTCTTTTTTTTTGTCTCTTGCGAAAGAAAGTGCCCTCAATGGGGTCATAGCACCATTGCACTGTCTGGACCTGGATTGGTTTATTAGTAATGTCATCTGCTACCTGAAATCAGGCAGCTATTAGGAATTTAAGAAAAAGATGCCGAAAAATAGAAGTCCTCCTGATCACTGCTCAGTCGGAAACGGCTTTTGCTATGTCCTCATGTGATGAATTATTTAAAATGTGTGAGATGTAATTCTTTTTGCTCGTTCCTATAACAAAAGCGATGTCTATTGCTAGAAAAAATGTAACTGCTAATATGTTTTGTTGCTGGGAAACATTTACTTCTGCATGGAGTCTATCAGTCACACAGGAAATGCAGTCATTTTCATGGTTTTAATTATTTCTACTGAGAATGTGTTTTTTTCTCCTGAAAATCTTGTTGTTGTAAAAATAAACAATTACATGTCATTAATGCAATGTTTCAACTTCTTGTTTTTTAACCACAACTGACAGCCTGAAAGGAATTCTATATGCATGTGTGGAGGGAAAAAAAAAAAGCAGTGTGCAGTTGTGTTGAGCAATGGCCATTTAAAATCCTCCATTTCCCTGAATAGTTCTTGACTTGGTTTGCCAATTGTCTTCAAAGATAGTCTTCAAGAGGACTGATATGTTCAGTGTTTCCAAGGGGAAATTCCACCACCTCCAAGGTCTCAAGTTTATCACTTCTTAGAAACATGGTCACTGAAATCACTGATCACCTCTGAACATTTAGAGCCACAGTTTGAAAGAGCCATTGCCAGTTACTTGTGAAGAAGAAATGGAAATGGAACCAGGTGAAAGAAGCAGAGGGAAAAGCCTTGTTTTGTACTGAGGCTGCAGAGACAGGAGTGCATTTGCCCAACTTTTAAAACACGAAGTGTCCTCTCCCTCTGCCCAGGCTTTGTAAGAGCTGGTAGTGCCTAGCTGGGGCCAGGCCTGTTACTGGTTAACCTCAGGAGAGTCAAGTGCTAGGGGCCAAAGGAAAAATAGAAATTGGCTCTTATTCATCCATACGTGTCAAAATAGGTTGTGAAGTAGCATGACATTATTATTCCCATTTTTACAGATGGAGAAACTGAAAGCTCATGACCTGGAGCCGAGCACGTGAGAGGGAGCTTAAAATAAATAGAGAGTTTCTGCCCCAGAATCACTTCTCAGTCTCTGCACTCACTGATATCTTGCCATTCGAAATACAAATTGGGAAAACAACATGCTGGCAGCAATCCTGCATGAGATCCCAGAGAGGTTTCTTTTTCTGACCGCGTTAGCCCCATGTGCCAGCTATGCACTTTGCTGGCACAGAGGCAAGGGGAGGAGCTGGGAAACAGTTTCTCGCTTCCCAATTTAAAAAAGAAGTTTTCTCTCTTAGTAACTATAAGGAGGGCCATTTGGCAAGTTTGTTCAACTTTTCCCGGTTCCCAATGGCAGGTAAGATCTGCATGGGGCAGGTAAAGTCAGAAGGTCAGTAAGATCTGTTGTATTATTTGACATGAACAGGTTGGGTGTGCGCCGGTGAGGCACGCGGGGAAGAAAACTTTGGCAACACCCTGGCCTCCCACCGGATCCACACACACCTTCTGAAAGCACGTGGTGCTGCTCACAGTCTGCTGCAGCTCAAGAGCTGACATTCGCTGTTCAGTGGTTTGCATTTATATTTGCCTTTCTGAAAGCCCAAGGCACTTATCACCTCTGGCAAAGCTGATCTAGGGATCTTCGGGAAAGAGGCAAGCTCTCTTCAGGGAATATTACTGCAATTTTCTACTTAGTTTAATAGCACAGTTTTTACAAGTGATTTCCCTGTGGTGATGAGGGTGTCTATCTGGAAGCTGATGCAGCCTCTCTTGCTGTTTCTATTACAGGCAGACACAGCTGCGCCTGCCACCCCGACCACCACCCGCTGAGCACAGCTGCCCAGAAGCAGCATTTCAGTGGAACACGAGACATCATCAGCAGGGCTTGGTCTTCTCTTAACATTGCAAAAGTCCCAGTGCCTGCATTTGGCTTCTCTTCGGATTGGCCTCCCAGCCTCGGAGCAACTTCACTCAAAATGCACCCTTCTTTCTGCCTTCGTACTCGAATTCAGACTCTGTGCTGCTAAACTTGGCTTAAAGCTCGCTATGGCAGATTAATCACTGAAGCATTAATTGTTTAAATAACTGTAGGAGAAACACACATTGGCCAAAGCTAATGTACTGCCAACAGCACACTGTGTGCTCTGCGGGAGACACATGGTGCCTTGCCGAGCCACAGGCTGGTCTCTGAGTAGCCAACTCTGCTCTTCCCCCTAAAGCGAGGTCCTTCCAATAAAGCTTCTAACTTCAGCAAATCTTTGCCCAAGGTTATGTGGGCAAAGATTTATAGTTACCTGTCATAAGTTTTAGGTCTTGCAAACTTTCCTATCAACGGACACAAGAAAACGTAGGTGCTACTGGAATCTATAGGAAGTGTCTAACTGGACTGAAGTTTGTTTTCTTACCATAGAAAGTAAACAGTAACTTCAGGCAGCTGCCTTATGCAAGCAAGAGAACTTGCTCTCCCTTTTAGGCATCTCTGGGAAAGTGAAAGGCCCTTTTCCCTTCTCTGACTGCGTTGCAAAGAAATCATACTGATCCTGATGACTTTTTGAGAAGTTTCTGGGGAATTTTGGCACTCCCCTCAAATTCTCCTTGCTAGACAGGGAACTTTGAACATCTTCAAACTCTTCTTTCTCTCCTTCAAATCTTACTTTTTCCTAGAAAATGATCAATACGCCTCCAGTCAAAATCTCTTTTTCCATGTTTGCAACTCTCCTGAGATTGCCCCTTGTTATCTTATTGCAGTATGTCTGTTGTATTGTGATAAACATATCTGAAATTTATTTTCGTTGTGCTCCAGTGAACATACCCTCACGCACATTCCCAACCTCACACACACACAGTACAATACTTTTTTACTCCTAAACTCCAAAGTGGTTCTTGGACCATTTTGCCCAAGCTCAGAGCAGAGCAGCTACAGCAGTAAGAATGGAAACTGAGACCTTCTGCTTCCTTCCAAAGAAAGTCCCATTTAGCTGGAAGACATCTGACATTTAAATGGGTTTCTCCATAGTTTGAGGTTCTCTGAGGCTAACAACATATTTAGATATGTGGATCTGTAGTTAACGTTTCAGCCTCTGTCTCCCTTGCACATTCCAAAAGAGAAAACCTTTCAACCAGCTCCCAAACTGCTGGGCATGAGCCACTGCAATCAGAGGCAACATGCTGAAGCCCCAATATATTGTGACATTGTGATTACCATGCCGAAACAACCAGCCCTGCCGCAATTGTAAAAACTGGAAAGTTTGAGTTAGTTGAGTCTCATTCATAAAAACTCAAGTATGCAAATGCAAAGCTAAAGAACTTTGCATTACCTTCTTTTTGAAAGCCCACTTTCTAAGCATCCTTTTGATTTTGGGGGCCCTAGTTCATGGTTTCTGAATCGAGAAGTTGGGCTGCAGGTGGTGCATGGATCCATTTAAAAAAAAAATCTTTTATGAAGGTCCCCATAATTCTAAACATGTTGCTGCACAGAAAAGACATATGCAGTGTTTAACATTTCATCTTCAGTTTAAACACACATGACTTTAAAACTGAGAAGGAGAAATAAGCTCATAAACAGAAGTAGTTTAGTCCATCCTGTTTCTTGATGGCCGCTGGGAGCAGCAGGATGTTTTGGTGAGGTCAGCCCCTGACCCCTTGACACGCACGGGCCAGCACTAGGCATGCGCTGGGGCCAGTGCTGAGACATGCACCGTCTTCACAGCATCCCCAGCAGACAATTCAATGTGAGAAGGAGGGCCTGAGAACAGCTGGAAAACCTTTGATCTGGCTAAAGTCCTCTCCACCTGCAGTGATAGCAAGCAGAGCATCAAGGGCCGGGGGACCCATGGACAACGGTGAGCTCTGGGTGCACGATGCCCTCCCCCTGGGCTGATCTCCTGCTCACAACACTCTTATGCTGCTTGGACACCTGGGGAGCCAAGGATAAGGAGTGAGGCCAGTGTGTCCAAAACAGCCATACACCTTTGTCAAGTGCTGTTTGCTCCTGGAAGGAGGCTGATATGGAGCAAGTGGCATACGAAATGGTTTTCTTGGAGAAAGCGTAGTTGAGCTGTGTGGCACTGCATGGAAATGCCATAGACTGCTAAGTGCAATGTGCATCTTGCAGATAAGGATCTAGAATTGATTCTAGATGGCGGCTGCAGTGTCAGCAAAATGGAAATATTTCAGTTTTAGATTTCACTTGGCTGCTTTCAGACACCTCCCTGTGCCAGCACTCCAGCTTTATTTAAGAGCTATTGGTGAGCCAAATCACGTCGCCCCTGCTTTGCCATGAGTTTCAGAGAGGAGAGGTCACTGGATGGTGTCAGGCTTCCTGGACCAAGTGGCATAAACTCGTGGTCCCAGGGGCCAGCACTGCCTTTGCATGATGCCCGTCCTGGCTACACCACCGTTACGCAGCTGGGCTGCTGCCATGGGAAAAAACAAAGTTTGGAAGCAACCTCACTGTTTTCCCAGCAACATTTTGCATAGCTCTCCCTGCTTCGGCCCCTTAAACAGGACAGGAAAAGGCAGCAAACAGCTTTTTGTGTTTAGGCTGGGTCCTAATGATAGGACAGGTTTCTTTCAACAAATTTTATATGTACAGTTTGAGTACAGCATAGATTTATTTCATGCACAAAAATGCCTAGAAAGACTGTTATAAAAGGAGTTATGCAGAAGTAGGGAAATCACAGAAATAAAGCCTATTCATATCTCTAATACAACCCTTTTGTGCTTAGGCACAGACTGTTTAATGTCAGTATTGCTTATCATCTTTTTCACAGGCAGTGAAAAGCTGAGGACCTTGTGCAGTACACAGAACAGAGGGGTTTTAGTTAATAATAATTTGATGATCTGAGTTACATTATAGATCAGACTACAAAACCACAGCAATCACTGATGCCCTTATAATCCATAGTGTTTTGTCCCAGTATGTGATTCTAAGCCTGGAAATTCTGGATTCTAAGCCAGAGGAAGAGCTTCTTTAGTGTTAGAGTGACAGAGCCCTGGAACAGGCTGGTTGGAGGGGTTGTAGAATCTCCTTCTCTGGAGATCTTCAAAAGCCATCTGGATGTCACCCTGTGCCACATACTCCAGGTGTCTCTGCTGGAGCAGGGGGGTTGGACTAGATGATCTCTA
>JAVCKT010097591.1:0-10835 GCA_032273925.1 Rhynchotus rufescens
CGCTTATCAAGAAAGCCACCTCACGCATTGAGGACGACGATGAAGATGAAGACGAGGATGAAGAGGGCGGGCGGGCGGCTCCCAGCTGCAGCGGCCGCGCGCGGGCTGGGGTTTTTATTCCCTCCTGCCTCCTCCCCCTCGCCCCCGCCGTGCAGGACCCAAAGCCGCTTCCCCCGTCCCCGCCAGCGCTGCGCGGGACTTCGGCGGGCGCGGGACGGCGCCGTCGGTTGCCCCGAGGAGGAGCGGCCCGCGGCGCCGCTCCGCCCCCGCGCCGCCCTCCGCCGCGAGGGGCAGCTCCGCGGCCGCTGAGCGCCCCCGCGGAGGCCAGGGGGGCCCCGGCTCCCCCCCGAGCCCACAGGCAGCTCCCGCGCCCCGGGGATGCGGTGTGGAACCGGCCCGAAACTCCGCGAGCGCAGAGCCGGAGCCGCGGGTTATCCTAATGCGGAGCTGATTTTAAAAGGCTTTGTGAGAGCCTTTAGAGGGGAAAAAAAAAAAAAAGGCACATTTAATTCTCAGTTAATTAAATGATGAAAATCTAGAGAGGTTTCATAGTCGAGCTGCCTTTGATGAGAACACGAGAGTCTATCGAACGGTACAAGGGGCTATCTGGAAGCAATTGCTGGGCACCCGACTTGTCTTGATTGTGGGAAAGCAGCTTCGAGTGGGGAAGCACGGGCAGGTGCTGGAGAGGGCACGTCGTAGCAAGAGGCACGCGCAGCACCCTCTTCCCGCTGCTCTGAAGAGGATTTAACAGCAATGGTTATCACTGAATTTCCACCATCATTTCAAGTGCCCTACATGTGGAGACTGCAACTGAACACAGATTAGTTTAGCAAACAACAGAGATTCTGGATTTATTATCATACAGGCATACAGTTTGCAGAATAACTTAAAGCAAACTGGCATGTGTAACAGAGCTATTGTAAATCACTTTCTTTTCCTCCCAGGTCTACAGAAAAATGACTTTCAGTATGACAGTTTGTGGCTGCATATAATGCTCAGGGGATCTTTCTTGTCCTCAAATTCACCCTACAGACAAACTGAAGTTCTTTAGCTTGGTACAAGGAAGTCATTAAAAATGTGACTCAAGATACATTGAAGACCAGTGAGCTGTGGGGGATATTGCCTTGGATTTAAATGACTTTTAAATCACTGCCTTATCATAAAAATCTAGTTTGCTATTCATCTTTCACATGCTGTATTTAATTTCTGTGTTTTTGTGCATTTGGGGGATGCACCAGTGAAATCATTTTAATCTCCAGGCTATTGATTTGGTACTGATTAGTTTCAGACACTCCACTGGAATATTTTTTTGTTTAAAGATACTTATCATCTTATTTTGGACTTTCTCTAAACCATTAAATATTTCTAGATGTTTATATGTAAAATACCAGCTGAAACATAAGTTGATTGCATTGCCAAAGCAGTCAGAGAAAGACGATATTAATTTTTTGGTTTCTTTACCCTGATACAAAACTCCCCAATTTTGATTCTGAATATTTCCTGAACTCCTTCTTATGTAAACAAACTTCTGCCTGTGGTAGCACACAGAGTAATTGCGTATTTGTGAGTATTTTTCCTTTTTTTTTTTTTTAATGTGAATTAAAAATAATAACAATTTTATCTACAGTTTGCTCAGACCTTAATAAATGTGGAGTACTCCCTGCTGCAAAGTAAGTAAGGAGCAAAGACAGTAAGACTTGTAGACAATTAATTATTTAAATTCCAATCATGGTATCCTGAGACAGAGATAATTACTTTGAGGAGGGCAGGATACAAAACAGAGTGAAATGTATAATAACTAAGGCAATCAGAATTTTCTTTTCCAGTTTTGTTTAGCTGGTTAATGCTGGCTGGGATTTGCTTTTAATGTTGGAGATGTCAGGGTCCAGATGCTCAAGGAATCAAGAGGAGTTGCGATGGCCCTTGAATGAACTGCACAGCTTACAGAGAGAGACCATCTGTCAACTAGTAGACTTTGAGGAGAAATCATGATCAAGGGGTTCATCGAGCAGTCTGACAGGAGCTGGGAACCACAGGGTTCCTCTAAGTTTGGAATCAGCCATTTGTAAGCCCAGCAATTTTGCATCCCGATTTAATACTGACAAGTTAGCCCACAGCATGATGCAGTGTGATGTGTTACACTTTTTCAGATATAAAGCATAAAGATGCTTTTGACACTTGTCACATACTAAATTACAAAGTACATTTCATTTTATAAGGTACATTGCATTTAAAATGCTGATTTTAATGGGAACAATCGGTAATTGCCTTTCTTCTACCAACAGTAGCGATGTGAAAGCAGTACCTACCCAGAATCTGTGTTGATCACAAATCGTGTGAAGCTAACAGTCCATTAATGGGGACAAGAAACCTTTCTCTTGGTAATCTGCACAAATATAAGGTTTCTGGCATCTCCAGTGGAATTTATTACAGGGAATATTATTATAGGGAATTGCTGATAGTTGCCTCCTCCTTCCAAAAACATGAGGACTCTGCCTGTGTTTTCCTGCCCCTGAACCAACCTATCTATTACAGTGAAAGCTTTACAGTGATGGAACAGTTCTTGTTTTCATGTCCTAGACAGTGCCAAACAGACTGACTGACAGCTTGACTTGGGAAAGACTTTAATATTTCCCTTGTGGTTGAAACAATAATAATAAAAACACAAATGGAGAAATGCCAGTAGTATCTTTAAAAAAAAAAAAAAAAAGTCTTCTTTAATAAAACTGCAAGTTTCTTACACTTCTAGAATTGATTATTAAAGGCCTTGATTTTTCAAAAGCAGGTGAATCACAATAGATTCTCCTTGGTTCCAGGGAGTTCACAGCCCCTTCATGAGCAAACACCTTCACAATTGCACTAGAGCTAATTATCATCAGTCAAGGGTGTATTGAAAGGCAAGGAATGTCCTCCATCTTTCCTGTTAAACCTGACTTTTTAAAATAAAATTAGAAAAAGCACAAGCAAGAGCATGGGTTTCTACCAGAGTGGAAACTACAAGTAGTGGATCAAGCCACTTAGGGGAAAGAGCTGTGAAAGATAACTGCATCCATGGATCTTATCTGCGCACCAGCGTGCTTGATCCCAGCCAGTCTGTCATGCTTTTGGGCATGCCCTGAAGCAGGACATGAGGTATCTGAGGAACTGTAAGGTTAAATACTGCAGTGCCTTAGGAAATGAAGAGAGCAGAAGGCAGGTCTGGTGGAGAGAGCAGTGAAAGGCTTAGCTTCCAGAGCTGACTCTATAACAGAGTAGATTAGTTTCTCTCATCTTATCTGTGTATCAGATAATGATAGTTCGTGTGAGAGATTTAATTAGTCTTTAGTCTTCCTTGACTCCATTTTCTGTTCAGTTTGCAGTTGGGACCTAACCACAGCTGTCTCATCCCATTAGGATGCTCTAGTCATCCGGCTGTTGAGTCTCCCAGGGCTCAAACTGTTTATTCTCTTTCCTAGTGAAAAGTTCCTTTTAACACCCTCAGTTGAATGGATGCTATTCATTAGATGAAAGAGAAAGAAAATAAAGTACTGGTTCTTTAGCTCAATACCTGGTGCTCCTACCTGAGATGTAGCAGGACTATGTTCAATCCCTACCACAGCAAGTGGTTCCCTATTCCCCACTCGTAGACCTTCACACCTTTCATTATTTCTGTCCCTCAGACCTGTTCTGATGCTTCTTGTTATCATATTTATCGTGATCCGGGCATGGAGCGGGAGTAATCAAAGAGCCATGGAACATTACCTGCCCAGCAATGCCAGCTTTCCTCATTCCATCCTCAGCGTTCCACCAGCTGCTGCGTGCTTTTGTACAAGGAGTCAGTTTTACATGGGCCTCAGTGAGAACTGAATGTTCTCATTAAGAGTGGATATACTTCACGGTAAAAACACTGCAGTACTTATATTTGTTGATGTTGCCCTGACTTCTCACCCTTTTCCCATTCAGTTGCTTCTTCAGAATCCAAATGTCAGTTCCTCGACTTGGCAGATTTGTCATTGTCACTCTCAGTCCTCTCCCAAGTCTTTGACATCTCTATTGAAGATAGCAAAAAATGAGCAAATTCATATTTTATATCTGCTAATTGGATTGGTTTATTTTAAGAGCATCCTAATTTTGTGCTGATGCCATCAAGCTTGTATATAACTTGCAGAACAAACAGTTTATATTCTGGTTGATTTCTGAAATGCTGAAAGAGTTTGACTCTAGCTAATCCTAATATACAGAGGTGTTCCATACATGCTGTAAAAAGAAAATCAGCATTCTAAGGACTGTTCTTATTTTGGCCATTGAAACCTGAAAGTTTAGAAAACAACGGGTGCATTTGTTGGTGACCAATGTGTTCTTGTGAATTTTTAGAGTCCTGAAGTCTTAGTGTTTCCACATCTCAAATATATACAGGGCCTTAAGTAGCCTTCAAGCCTCTGGAACACATTTGTATGCAAGGAAGATGTTTTTAAAGCCTGGAGGATAATTTATTTTCATTTTCTGTTCCAAAGGTGACACTTGAGAAAATGCTACAAATTAACAAAAGGTTATTGGTTTGCTGAATATAGCTTTTGATAGTAAGAACATTTGCAAAAGTAATTTCTCATGGCCTTGAGCAGTCTCTTTTAAAGCAATATGATAGCTTTTCTATGACAACAGGTAAGTAACCTGCCCTTTAAAATGCAGTCCTTCATGCAAATAAACCTTGCTGATGGACTTAAAAAAGAGATTTTGAATGTGGGCAGATATTATTTACTTCTTGAGATGCCATATGTCTCTAGGTTGACCAAAATAAAAATAGGAAGGCTTTTTTAGCACACCAGATTCATTTTGCTGTGTAATGGACTATAGTGAGTTTCTGCAGTAACTCTAAAATAATATCTAAAGGGAGAATATGCAAGTGGATTTTTTATTAAAACTTGAATATTACCCCGTGTCTATACATGAAGTAGTTGTGAATATTTTCTACATGTGCAACATGACACACAAGGGAAAAGACGATGTTAAATACCACCCTTTTGACTTTAATGGTCTCTAGGGTAGGGCAGCAATACTTATCAGGACGTACAGTACAAACCCATTTTATGGGTATACAGCACTCATAGGAAAGTTAAGAAGATTCTTCATAATGACTTCTTCATAAGTCTCACATTGAATGTGTGTCTCATTTGACCCCTACCCTCTGTTGCCACATTTTGTGCAGGTTTTCTCTCCTACTCCTGGATCCTGCAAGCTAGATGTGGCAGCTGACAGCTGGTCAGTGTGTTTGGCATGAGCTTACAGCCTGATCAGTCAAAGGGCTGTGCCTCCTGCCTGGATGTGCAGAGTGGGACAGAGCACAGGAGGCAGTGCATTACATAATGGGTTCCCATACAAATAGAAATGATAATAAAAAATGCTTCTCCAGAAGGCTGGTCCCCACCTTCAGCCTTAGCCTGAACTTCTTTCTCAGCATATGCCTCAAGATACTAAATAGGGGTCCCTGTCCTTTGCCCAGAAACATGGATACTCAGAGCATGGTGAAGCGAGAGATGCTCAGAGCCTTACATGAAGGCAGTAGGTCTAATGCATCAGTGCTGTAATTTTTTTTTGCATGTGTAGCTGTATGAGTGCAAAAGACCAACAATTTTCTGCCCACAAATTCCTGCAAAAGGCTGTTGTAGTTCTGTAACTCTTCCTGATAATGCGTTATAACTGTAAGGCAACAGAACTACCCTTTGGGAGATGTGAGCCAAAGTTTTATTTCTACCTTTTGTAAAACAACAAAATTTAGCTCTTAGCAATTATTATGACCCACTCTCCCAGCCGGTGTGCTTTTTTAAGCATATTTTTTTTCTAAAGGCACTTAGCAAGCAGTTGCCAAATAACATAGGAAAACTATGCAGAAAAGAAAGAAAATTGTGTATTATTTTGGTGAATGTACTTACTTCTCAAAGGCTTTTATGATCCATATTAATCCATACTGATGCTATTTTGATTTTGCTTGAACTAATACCAAGCATGAGCACAACTATACATTATCATTAGTTCCTTTTGAAATAATAATAATAATTAAAAAAACAGTGAATATAAAAAAAAGATATTTCTTGGGAACTTGTTCTGTGGCCCTGGATGCGAATGCAGCTTCCCTGCTTGTTTCTTTTGGCAATGTATGAGCTGGAAATAAAATGACACTTTGTCCCATTATTTATAGCCATGCAACTTGAATTCAGTAAGGGTTACCATAAGGATAAAATTTAGTTTATATGTGGAATTGTGCCTAGTGCTTTGCTCACTCTTTCTGTTGCAGCCACCAGGCACATACAAACGCAGCTATGTTTCGTGGTGAGGTCTGTGCACTGCCTTTTCGCTGGCAATGCCTGAGAAGATTTGAGTTCTTCTTGATCATCCTTTGGCTTCAGAGGCTGAAATGATGCCCACATAGTCCAGCACAATTTCCTGTTGGGATGAGCTTACAGCAACTGAGATTCCCTCTTCTGCACTCCCAGGCAGGCTTACGTCTTGCGTGGAGCTAAAAGTTGGAACCAGAATCATCTATTCTGGCCTGTTTCATATTGAGGGGTATCTTAAAGTCCCCTTTAAACCTTTTTACAGGTACAGATACAGGGGCAAGTCTAATTGAAGTGCCTATGTTTTGTTTGACTATGTTGTGAGGTATATGATCTGGCCCATGCCATCACATTGAATTCTGTACTAACTTGAGAAAATCTGTAATTCAATGTCACTGCTTTTAGTCTTATTAAGCTACCCTAACTGTGAATGAATAGATTTTTATTAAACAGGAAATTTAAGAATGTTTTACACATTCTAATCAATACACAAAGTTGAGGTGATGGTCACTGCTAGAAAGGACTGGTTTCCAATACTCTAGCCATATCTGGATGATTGGTGGAATCTGAATGCTTTGGGTATAAGAAATTGAAAACTGAGAGATGAAAAAAAACATTTTCAAAATTACTTCAGAATATTTTAAAACAGTTTCATAAGATTCCCCCAAGCTTTCACTTCTCCAGGCCAAATGGAACCACCTCTCTCAATCTCTTCTGAAATGGGACATGCTCCCCGTCCTTAATCATCTTAGTGTCCCTTTGCTGGACTTGCTTCAGCATCTCTGAATCTTGCACTGGGGAGCTCATGACAGGATCCAGCACTCCAGATGTGGCCTCCCCAGTGCTGAGTAGAGGGGAGGGATCACATCCCTTGACCTGCTGGTGTGCTCTTTCTAATGCAGCCTCCCCAAAATAAATAATTATTTTAATCCTTTAAACATCTGAACTAAAAATACTTCTTTTTTTCCACATGTCTTTCACTGGATTACAAGCTCCAACTGAAGATTTTCATAGAGATGGAACAGTTATGAGTTGTCTTGTCCCTGTGAGATCTCTAGTGAAGCTCCAAAGCACATATCCCCTTTATAGTTTCTTTTTCCCACAGTCAGAGGGAATTTACTTTTTGCTTCTCCTTTATTGGGTTATTTTTATGAAGCCTGTAGGTCCACCTTTATCTCTGAGACTTCTACTCATTCATGCTTGGCTGAAACAAAGTCACTGGGGAGACAGTCAGCTACATAGAGAAACAGCCTAGTGAACAGCAGAGCACAGGATTGAAGCACTCAGGTCCTGAAGTTGGAGAAGTGGCAAAGATGAAAGTGAAGTTGGAAAGTCCCAAGTCCCCATCTCTGCCATTTGTGTCTTTATTTGTGGAGGACTGTAGACAGTTCTGTTAACGGTGATGTACATATGGTATAATTGATACCTGTAGGCACTTTCACTTAGGAGCTCCTAAACCTCATTTAACAATCGTTTAACAATGATTTAACTGGAAAGGACAATGCAGAGTTACATTGTTAAATAGTACTAAAGTGAAAAAAAGATGTGTAATTCTGGTGACATGTTAGATTCTTTCTACCTGCTTATTTAAAAAAAAATCAGGGGAGGATGGATGTCCCTCCATCATTGCTCATTCAGTCAGCTCATCCCATTATCATCACCTTTCTATGGATTTACCCTATATTATATATATATATATATATATTCTTTCTTTTTTTGGGGGGAGAGAACTATATTTTCTCTGTTAGACTTTTGAGATCTACTGCAAATTTAACATGTAAAGTCTGAGACTCATTAAGAGTATGATGGTATTTGAGTTACCATTTTTTGCCTAGGACACACACATCTATGTCATTCATGTCAGCATGTAACCAGAGGGAAGAGATTTATAAAGCAACAAATCTGGATGTCAGAACGATGTCAGAAATGCCTTCAGCTCATTATAATAACTTTATTATTGTATGCATACAGTGTTGGAGGAAATAGAAAACAAGCTTTCCATGCATTGTCTTATTAAAAATATCACTTATTTTAAACGGAAACCTTCATTCCAAGCCCTGGATATAAAATGCTCTCTTAACCCATAGAAGGCATTTTCTCATTCTTTGGCACCTGGAACTAGATCAGCTTTTATCAGACGAAGCTTTTATTACTTGATCAACTCCCTGTGCCCTCGCAGATGACTGTGTTTTTCCGACAGACATCTGACTGCTAGAAGCCTGGAAAACAACACATGGTGAGGCAAAATAACTGCTGTGCTTTAACCAACCGAGTCTGCCTTTCGCTTGCTGTAAGCTCCTGTTCTCTAGGCTACAGAGAGCATCTGCTTTTAATGAACACAAATAAACCAATAAAAAACAGGGTTTCCTTTCATTTCTACATAAATTTGGTTAGCAGTTTGATCTCCAGATATTTTTGGAGGGGTTAAATATAGCTTCATGTTTTGCTGATATAGTTTCAGTAATGATGATCATATACACTGGGAGAAGCTGGAAGATGATGATGATCCAGGCATCTTCTCTGGCTATTCTTGGCCTTAGCATAAGTCCATTAATATCTTTGGATTTTCTAGTGCTGATTTCTGCATTCATGTTTATATTCTTCACTAGGACATCACAAAGGCTGGTGTGAGTGGGGAAAAGGGTATGAATAAGATCCAAGTAAAAATCTGAGTTTTCCTAACTTGCAGAGGTGAATTCTGAGAGTCAGTTGTCATTTTATACTGGAACATCTTTGCTTTTTTCATCCATGGTGATTGCAACTTTTCTCTTGTTAAACAGCCAACATCCACTGGTTTTCTTTTATCCTTTTGTTGCTTATAAATTTTGTGAGGTGACCCATGGCTTGGATCCAGATAAAGATCAAAGTGTGTCCTCAATTAGAACATGCGAATAGTTTTTCAAGACTATCAGGTCATCTATGTTTTTATCCTCTAGCTTGTTTAGTGCCATCAGCAGCTGCAGGATGATTTCATCTTCATTTTACTACAGCACTGTTGAGTGAAAAACTGTGAGGACACAGGCGATACTCTTCCTATTTTCAAATATATCCTATTGAGTGGTGAGATTGCAGTAGTTTATTTTCTTCACACAGCTCTAAGCTTTATCTTAATTATGGAGATTCTTTTTTTTAAAAAAAAAAGGAAGTACAATTTGTCATGTTTGATAAAGATATGCCCTGATCATCTGTGTATAGCAAGTCCTGCAAGTCCTGCAAGTGCTAGCATCTCCTAAGCCAAGCTGATGCATACTAAAAAATAAAAGTCCTGTGTAGAGCTTGCATTTACAGGGGGGAATATCAAAATTTCCTTTTAACTAGAACTGATTTTCAGTTTGAGTTACATTGACAGAACACATTTGGCAAGTGCTTCTGAAAGCAAGTATGTTCTCATGTAAATTTATGGTCTAGCTTGTCATGAAAAATTCCAAAAAGTGGAGGTTCAGGGACTAATTTTGGAAGGGCTGGTAACACTAGTTCTTATTGGGGTCACTGAGGACTTCCTGTTGTAAATGCCTGTTTTCAGTTGCTTATAACCTTGTGAAAATTTCTCAGTTGACTCAGATGTTTTCCACACTGGCTATCTGTCTCAGCCAATTTGTGAATAGGAAGTGTCAGACATTTCTGAAACATGTTGAAAAAGTGCCTAGAGAAAAGGAAAACTGAACAACTGGTATTGTGCTGCATTAACATTTCTGTTTTTTGTTTTGTTTTGAATTTTTCTTTCCTTAGAAATGCTCTCGTGCCTCTTTGTTTTGCAGGGATTTGTGAGGAAGTAGCCCGATTACAAACCTTTGAACAGACCACTTGTTTTTTATCAAAGAAATAGCCTAAAGATTGTGTCAGCACCAAGGATGGAGTAAAGGGTAAAAAACTCTGCTGCTGTGGGTTGTGCTGCCTTGACAACTGAACTGAGACTCTGTGTCATTTTGTGTTTATAGAGGTCTCCTTGTGGGCCTAAACAACTGGGAAAAAGGAAAGGGCTGCTGGAAGAGTGGAGAAGGGTGCTTAGAGGTATCTGTGAGACAAAAAATGATGATGGAAAAAATAGTAGGCAATGCTGTAACCGGTGATTGCTGTAAAGAGTTGCTGGGAAAAGGAATGACCTGAAGTAATACAGGTGAGTTTAATTCAGGTCTTTCTTGATTTGGGTCTTGATTTTAATAATGTGTTAAGATGTTACGACCAGGCTTTTATGGGACATATTCAGTTTTGTTTTACTACCTCAAATATCACAGACATTGAGTCTTAAGTACAGTGAGCCAGAATTTCTCTGCTGAAACACAAGATTTCCTATGTCCCACTTCAGTTTTTCCAAGACCAGAAATCCTAGATCCTCATGCCAGGACAGACATGATTGACAGATTTTCAACAGAACTGAAGACCTTCAAACCACTAAAAACTGCTTATTAGCATTGGCTAGAATTATTAATTTTAATGTGGATATCAGGAGTCAATGGCACCTTCCTGTGAACTTTATGAGGATAAGTTTCTGTGAAACAGACACTTTTATAAAACAAGCAT
>JAVCKT010097592.1:544-11543 GCA_032273925.1 Rhynchotus rufescens
GGGTATCTTGTATTAGTGATCTCTAGCCTGGGCAGAGTTCTAATATGAATTTACTGGCACCTCATCCTTAGAGGAAGCATACTAAAAACATCAAAAGGGCTTTATACGTTGAAAATCAGGCCTTTACATTTTTTTTTTTTTAAATAGAAAAAAAACCCTCCAGTTGAGATAAAACAGGACAGAGTGCCTAACAGTCTCTACCGTGCCCTCTGCATTAGCGCAGGGTTTGACACCCTGTACCCTTGTTTGCAGTCACCAAGGAGGTTTCAGCAGCCTCCTGGCTGCAGCAAACTCCACAGCCTGGGAAATGCCTCGTTTCTCCACTTCTTGTGCAATTTGACTTAAGTAACTCAATGGATTTTCTCAGATCTCCCCTAATCTCTGCTTTTGCCATGGCTTGTCTGCTTGCAACACCTCAGGGTGGGCTCAAGCGCTGCACTCCTGATTAACCATGTTACTTTAACACCCTGCTTTGGACCACCCCAACTAGCTCTCTCAAAATCAATGCCGAGCGCAATGTCGGACATATTTATCCCAGAAACCACTACAAACCAGTACTGGGTGCAAACACACTCACCAGCTGTTGCTCCTTTCACAGTCCTATAACCTTCTCACAGAAGGTTTTGCCGCTTACGCACCCATCTCACAGCTTAGGCCATGCAAGAAACACCCTCAATTTCATGGTGAAAAAACCACCACTCTGAGAAGGTGCAACACAAATCTAAAATTTCACATCTTTTAAACTGGAAACACACACAGATATGACTTAAGGTTATGGTGATACTAGGCAGAGCAAAGATCTGCACCAAATTCTGTGCAGTGTGGCTAAGCTTATCCCATGTGCAGGGACTTTGACCTTCAGAGTGTGAACCCACGCCGGCCGAGCACGTTGGCCTAACGGGAGCAAGAGCTCTCTGGGGTCCTGCATCCAGCACTACAGACGCACCCTGGGCCGCTCCTCGATCCAATCCGCTTTTGCTCCTGCAGGTGCAAGTTTTGGCTTTTTCAACATATACATGCCTATCTATACCGTATAGATTCCACAGTCAACTAAAATGGCAAAAGACTCCACTTGTTTCACACAACTATAAAGTAGACATTCATTTCAAAACAAAATAAAACAATAAATTTCAAAATCCTTTTTTCTTTTCTTTTTTTTTTTTGTGCACAGTGTGGAGGACTGTTTTACTAAAATCATTTTCAAAGGAATACAAAAAAATATACGCATATATAAAAAGAAAGAATGAGTTTTAAAAGTCTTCTAATGATATTCTACCAAGTAGTTCACCGCCTGGATCCTGTAATGTAAACATCATGTTGGCACGCCAACACAGTAGAGTATGGAGGCAGTGCGTAACTTTAAATAGGTGAGTATTTTAATGAAGGAATTGAGGTAAAGTGCCACCAAAATGCTGCGCAAGTTTAACATCAAACGACTGGTATCTTTCCTGATTCACCTTACTGTCTGCTTGTGTTTATTATATTGACACAGTGAAATATTATCACTGTGCAGTAACTCCAAGTTTGCAGTTATGGAGGAAAGTAGGTTTTATAGAGAATTGCTGGCTTGAAGCCAGCGTTTGTGATTAACGGGTGTAATATTTGGGGAGCCTTAACGAGGAGAATACAGTCAAATCTTGAAAGAGTAGCAGCTTTAAATAAATTGTATTATATTCCTGCCCTCTATTCTAATGTTTATCTTCTATAAAAGTCTACTCTTCCACTATATAAGATTTATTATTACATATCACCTATTCGGAACTCATTCAAACAAGCTGCTTTTATTGCAGACAAAGGGGCGATTTCTTTATTCCGCACATAAACCAGCACTATGATCAGCACAGCAGTCTCACTGCCTCGTACCCTAAGAGGGTTTCTGCAGAACCTTTAATTTTACACTGCGACCAAAGCTTCCAAAGTTGAGCAGGCATCTGACCGACCAAAGTGACTGCTTTCCATGTCAGAACAACGAACAAATTTTATCACTATTCCAAAGACTGATGGAAAAAATAACTCCTGTGGCACTGCTACATAAAGGGGAGTAGACAACGCGCTAAAACACACTCTTTGCCCAGCCCCAAGCTGTTCTTCATGGAAGCCTCAGCGGGCAGCAGCCCCCGTTTGCTGTGAGTCAGAAGAAATAACGAGTGGCCACCTGGATCCATGGTCCAACCTGCATCCCACAGCTGCTGGCGAAGGGGTTAAGGTGGAGCAGCAGCAGAACTGCAGCTCTGAGGCAGCAGTAACGCTGCAGTTCTTGTTTGGACTGGCACATACTTGCCTCTAACTGCTGTAAAAGATTCATAGAAGTAATATGACCTGAAGCATAAGCTCATAAACTAACGTTTGACAGCCAGTATGTAATTTGCCTTTTTTTCAAGCCTTCTGGAAAAAAATTAGGATAGGAAATTGCAGTCATTAACAAGGCAGTCTTACGCTTAATAGACATTTGGACTTTCTGCTCCATAATTGCCATTCTAGCCAGCAAGGTAGGCCAAACTTCATCAATTTTATATTGTCACCAGGAGGAAATCACCTGCTGATGCATAAAGAGGAAAGAAGAAACAAATTGGAGGGTAATCAAGATATTCAGGTTTAAAAGGTGGCAAGGGGAAGAACTGGAGAGAACAATTCCACCCGCTGCTGCAACTTTATGGGTCAGCCAAGGAGCTGTCTTTCTAGGAATGAAGTCTCAACCTTGTTAGAAGAAATCCAATATTGAAAACAATTACCCTCTTCTGGGTTTTGACTGCTAAATCTGAGAAGTTAGCCCCAAGAATGCATTTAAAGCAGTTAAAACTCATTAGTAATCCTCCTTTGTATCTCTGTATTTTATCAAATCCTAAATCCAGATGTATCTACTTTTCAAATATACAAGTCTATACACTGAAAAGTGTTCAAATATACAAAGACAGTTTGACAGATTCCTTGATTAAACCTTGTATGACTTCATCCTTCCTGAAAATTGATGTACGTGTTATTTAGTAATTAATCAAACAGAAGTTGAGTGAACTCTGCTTCAGTCAGTGAACAAATTCCTAGTGAGCAGAAATACTTGGCATGAGGCCATCCTGTGCAAAGCCAGACACACCTACAAGTTCCTGTTATGGTCCTTCCCATGCCAAACTCAAGCTTGGTGACAATAAAGTTCTTGTACCCCATCTAGCAAAGACTCTATCTGATTGTGCTTACTACACATCTTTCTCTAATGCAGTAGGAATAATCATTCCAGTTTCTTAAGCAAATTCCCAACCTCTACTGAGATTGCATCTTCAAAACAGCGTTTGATGACAAGTACATCCTGCTCTGTCCGTCCTGTGCTTCCTGAAAGCCTTTTCATTCTGTGCAGAGTCTTGTCCTTAGAGCACTTCTAGCAATTGCAGTTCACATTATGTCACAGGCCAAGATGTGTGTTGTTTTCTCTTGTTTCTTAAACTCGGGCTGCTTTGCACAATCAGGTTGTTAAGTTGGCATCACTGAGCTTTTGTCAAGTGCTCTAGGGAATGCATGAGGAAGTAACACAGTCTCAGCCCAGGGTTATATTCACTTTGCAAATTATACCTCTCTTGCTGGGGAAAAAAGTCTCTGTAGCATAAAGAGAACATTTACTGGGTTTCTTGCTACACTATCAAACCCTGTAGGAACTGCCATTCAGAATGATCACTCCTAAATAACATTTAGCTTTTAATGCTTGCAAGCTAAGCCTGTTGCTCTGTATAGATAGGGGAATGTTTTTCAAAAAGAAGCTGAAACAATGTCAGAATCCTGTTGATGCAGCAAGGAAAATAAACAAAATATGCACCAGACCCAAAACAAGCACTAGCTCTATTTCTCAGAGTGTTTCCCTTTGTAGGCAATTGGGTTAATATCCTTGCCATGTATTTATTTTCCTCTTTTAAGTCTATACATAATGTACAGCCATTTAGCTACACAAAAATGCCCAACAAAAGTACCAATGTTGCTTTTTTGCTCTTTTCTCCTACCCTCTCTCTGATCCCCAGAGAAGAAACCCTGTCAGATCCTCCTTGGAGCCTTTGGCCTAGGGCAAGACAACTCACCCTTCAAAGTATGACTGGAAGGAACACTAAGTCTATCACAGGTATATCAGTACGCTCCTAACAATCTCTCCTGAATATCTTTAAAAATCTGCCTCCACCATTGCCAACACTTCCTCTTTCAATGAGAAAATCTCTTGACAAGACCAACAGCCTGGCAAGTTTTTTTAAAGCCAACAATAGTTACCTAATATAACAGCAAGGCTCCTATTTTCACATTTGTTGTTTACTTGAATTGGATTAAATTTGCTCTTCTGTCTCAGAACGTCAGGTAAAATTATTTAGAAAGAGATTTTTGTAAGTATGCAGATCTCAACAAGAACCTTCGTGAATCTCATCCTTCAGCTCTCTTTTGGAGTCCTAGTAACTCTTAAATCTTTAATCTTGATTTCTTATTGCCCCTTTATAAAACAAGGATTATATTGGAACATACCTTTCTTTATAAAACATACTACTGTGAAAATAAAGCTTGAGAGTTGACCACTACTCAGATATTGGACATGTAGGATATAGAACACAGTCAAATGAGACAAACACGTAAAACAAGTACCCAATTATTCTACCATGCTCCTTAAACAAATCCAAAATCTGATTCAGCTCTCCCTGAAGGAAGCCCTCCCTGAGAATTCTGCAGCATCAAAAATAAACTTACAAAAAACTATTAAAAGGGGATATTTTTAAAATGTTCACTTTCTAGAGGCAGAAGTTTAAGCCTCACAGGCCAAGCCCAGCCAATTGATTTGTACTTAAAATGGACACCTGAGCTTTTTCCTGTTGAACTCAGACCCCTACACCGCTGACTTGCTCTTCTAAGAGGAGCAAGGAAACAGACGAAGGGAGAAAAAAGTTTTGTATGCTATAAAGACTTGCAGCACAGCATTCTAGTCAGCAGTGCATACAGCACATGAATTTTCATTGCTGCACATGTTTTATTTACAGCTACAATTTCTTTTCCTCTCTCTTCTCCTTTTCAGTTCAAAGCACTTTCATTTTCCTCTGTGCTCTATTCTTAGCCAAGAAAGAGATTTTTCAAACAGCAAAGTGAAAGTGCTGTATGAATGGAGTCACCCAGTTCTGACAGCACATGCAGCCTTGCTTAAGCATCTGTAACTAAAGGAGGAGTGTCTGGCGGCCTTGATGTCTCTTTCTTCCACCGAATTAAAAGATCTTTGGTGCCTGCTGGAATGCAGCAACCTGAAAACAAAAGGCAGGTGATGGTGCGATTTTAAAGTTGTGTATTATAAGCTAAACTGAATTTTCCATAATTCTTCGAACATTAGGAGACTTCATTTACTTCTTTCTGGAGTCTCTTTCTTTCCTCTTGATTCTTTCCTACACAGCCTGCTTCCAGCCCTCCCTTTTCCTGCTATGCTTTGTCACTGTATAAATAACAATTCATTTGGAAAAGTGGTTTTTTATTTGGAAGAAGGGGAGGGTTTCTGCAAAGACAGAGCAATATGCTAGTTCCTTTTTTTCCTATTAAATATGAGATTGACTAGAGCTGTGCAAAACATCCATTTTTCATTTACTCGGCAAAACGAAATGCCCTATTCCTACAAAAAACAAAGCAAGAACCTAAGAAATATTTCCAAGCAAAACTAAATACTTTATTAGACTTGTATTTTTTTCCTGCTTTCTAAATAGAATTGAGCCACATGTAGCCCTAAAATTAACTACAAAGACCACAACTGAAAAAGTGCAGAACTTCCTTTATAGGATGTACAACTAATCTCTGAACGGGATCCTGAGGAAGATCGAATGAATAATTCTGGTCACTAAAAATGTGTTCTCAAAAAGACTCCCTTCTGCTACAGTCCAGTTCCTGATGCTGCTGCTGGATCGTTCTCTGCAGTCTACGAGATGTTTCCAATGAAAAGGTTTCACACATACCACCAACATTCCTTTGAATGTTGGTGAATTTGATCAAATGCTCCCTTGACTGCATACCCTCTGCCTACATACAGCGTTAGCAGTTAAAAACACGCGAGTGAGCTGCAATTACAGCCTGGGAAAAAGCACACGTGTAAGAGGCCAAAGTCAGGGTCAAACAAGTATCACAGTTCCAGAGGGTTTTAACTTTTGCTTGTCTAGCCGCTCTACTTATCCATGCTGGACTGCCACTTAAATAGAGCATGGCTCCTAGGTTTAAATAACTATATTGCTTTGTAAATTCAGAAGGGAATATACTAAAAGAGTAACCATGGAGAGAGGTGCTTGCTATAATCAAAACTATTCTATGTAATCGCACTCCTGTGAGATGAAGCTTTGCTCACTGTAATAAAAATACATAATTTTAGTTTCACTTGCCTAATTTAGGAGTGTTTGTTCTGAAAAAAGCAGTTTTTTTCAATATTTAAACCATATAGAAATATTGTTTCAGTGTGTTTGGTCATGACTTTTTGAACAAATTAAGCATACATTAAACTAAGGGCTCTTCTGGAAGCCAGATACTGAAGTACACAGATTAAATATAGTGTCCCTCCTTTCTTTGAACTTAAAATGTTGGCATATGTGGCATGTTAAGTCCTGATCTTCAAGCTTTCTGCTTTTGGAGAAAATTACTATGCACTTAGGCCAGTCGGTTACAAATAATGTAGTTAATCCAGAATTTGGGCCTCTAGGCAGGAAAGAGAACTAGTTTTAAGTGTGTTTAGAAGTTATATGGTAGCTTTTTGGTGAAACAGTGCTACTTCGCCTTTTTTTTTTTTTTTTCAATGAATTAAAATGTTAAATACAGTGCTTCAGAGCTACAACAATGTGGGGAACAGAAATAACCTGTGAAATATGTTTTACAACCCTCTTTTTATGGGGAATTAAGACTGGGCTAAACCTAGCTGGGACTGGGATAAGACCCACTGGGCTACATACTCTTTAAATACGTAGTGCTAGCTGCTTCTGCAGAGAAAATAAACTGTCTGGAGAGAAGAGGAAGAGCCAGAGGCTGAACCCCTCTCCTGCCTGCAATCCATTGTTTCTGCCTTCAATCACGTAGCTGCTGATTGACAACACTTGAAAACAACAACCTGCTAAGTGGCTTGTATAAAATCTCCACATAAATAATTAAAGATGTTTTAAATATTTTTGGAGGGAGAGATGCAATTGTAGCCATTTGTAAAGCATTACTCAGATGCATACAGGAATACCTTTTCCAAAAGATAATAATTCTGGTTATATATGTGTGCATATGTACACAGATACAAATCTGTGTGTGTGTGTAGGTACACACACACAGGTATTAGTTCTTTCCAGTTTGGAAAGAAATCTTGCCTTTCCTAGCTGACTTATTCAAACTAAACTATCACATTCATTAAAATCCAATGTAAAAAAATGTATTTAATGTCATTAGACATTCTCATTTTGAAACACTGCGTATTTCTTACCAGTTCAATGAAAAACAACTATTAACCTACATGAACCCCAAGAGAAGATTAACTCTGACTTGGTTTGCTTGAAGTTTTACTATAAACTTTACCATATATGTAGAGCTATCAATATTCAGAAATCTCCATTTTTTATATACTGGAAATTATTAGATCTGGCACATTCTCAAAAAACACATCACTTTAAAACTGATCTTCCTAGACTGTGACACATAATTTCACTTATATTTTTTGAGGTTCTTGCTGATTCTGTTATTTAGATGGCCCTACAAGCTAATGTAGTTTCCCATTATTTCTAAAATCCTGTCCCTCAGCACTTGCCCAATGGAAAAAGTCTATCGAAAAAGTGAGTTCTGAAGCTGACTAGCAGAGCAGAAAATACATCTCCTGTGTGCCTGGTGCACTTCTTTAAAAGGCAGTAAGGCTGCACATCTCTCTCCCTCCAGTATTCTCTTCAGCATCTAGGCTGCTGGCAAAAAAAAAGAAAGAAAAAAGAAAAAAAAGAGAAAAGAAAAAGAAGTTGCAGAAAAGGAACATGCCTTGAAGACTAAGATAACTATCCTATGAATATAATTTAAATATATATATAATAGATGTTGGCAGTCCAAAGCAGGTGCTCAGTAGGTTACTATGGTTAGGGATGTGGGGAACTAGTGATTTACACAGTGAGCAAACTTCTGTGACTCAACCAGGGATGCTTTTGTTTTTAACATCATGCAAATGTAGTGTTATCACAAGCTTCCACTCTGGAGAAGAACAAACTTCTGGTGTCAAAAAGAAAAATGTCCTAAGAAAAATGCTGCATTTAGCTTCTTTGACTGATTGCCCCTTCTTGCTACATGCCAGGGCAGCATTAAAACCAGAGCAACTGCCACATATGACTTTCAAATCAAGGACATTTCCATTTTGGGCACAATCAGTTATTCCATATTCAACTCATAATAGTGTATCTTCCATCTGCAAAGAGCAGGCAACACATTGACAAAAGGTAATTTAAAATAGAAAATAACGGTTAGGCTTTCTAGGGCTTTCTAGGCTTTTTTTTTTTTTTTTTTTTTCTGAATGTCTGACTTGGTTTTTATTTTACCACAAATGGGAATTTGGGAATTAGAGGAAATGAAATAATTTGCAATGTAAAGCATCCCATCTTTCAAAGGAGAGGCTCCACCACAGGTGAAGATAAGCTTTACGTACTTTCCGGGATACTAGGCATTTGTGAAGCACTGTATTTTTTGGAGTCATAGTAGTCGCACTACAATGCTGTTTTAGTTTTTATTTTTTCAATAGGCTTTTGTGAAGATTTGCCCTCAGTTCCATATAAAAAAATAAAAGGCACAATTACTAATTCAATATGCTATTTCTGAATGCAAATTATATTTTTTATGCAAATTGTATTTCCTTTTTATTGTCACATTCAAATCCCTTTTTCTTTAATGCAATATCCATATCAGTTTTAAAACACTCCAGTTTCTGTTGCATGCCCCGAAATTCTTCATACAATGTATCTGGTTCTAACTGAAATGCAAAAATACTCAATGAAAGACTTTACTTTTTATGTCAAGGCTTTCATAAATGCATTATTTAAAACATTTCATTATATTCTGGTGCATGGAGTGGTCAGAGGGCAAAATAAATCTGTACTACTGGGAAAACTGTCTTAACAAAAAATGCTTTAAAGATGTGTAAAGAACTTGTGCTGGCAGACAGTTGCCACCATGGATGGCACAGGCCAGCCCAGATAAAACAAATTATCTCTGCACGGGATGTGTGACCAGAGTCTCACTCACACAGACACCACCTGAGGTCAGTAGAACAGACCTTGCACTTTAGATACAGATGCACCAAGGACTATTGTTTCCATGCTTCTCCTCTCCACCAGTGCTAAGAATAAATCTCTAGTTTTATAGCTATGTTTGCTGACCAAAGTGTTAGCTATGTTTGCTGTACAAAGTGACAAAGAAATACCCCTTTGTTAGACGAGACTTAAAAATACTATCCTTCTAACCACGTGGTAGCTGTCAGCCCCTCAACTGACTCAGCCAACCAGAGGGATGCCTCGCAACCCAAGGGATGGCATTTTATTCCCAGCTTCTAAAATAGCGATGCCATTCCTCCATCCTTTAAAATATAGGATTGCCAGGATGACTAGCAATAAGATATGCAGAGAACCTTCTATAATATACAGAGGTATTAAATCTACTGTATCTTCTCATGTAAGCAGCAGTATTTCCAGCAAAAAGCTAGGACAATAATAAAAAGCTGTGTGAATGCACTTGTGTGTCAGGCAGGTGCAAGTCCTAGTCTGCAACACTGATGCACTGAAGTTTAGAAATAGGGTATGAACCAGGAGGTCTTTTTCTACTCAGCCTTCTCAGCTATGCTCCTTAATTTTAATTTAGTAAATTTAAATAAGGATGAGATTAATTTTAATCCCAATCTCCAGCGGGCCAGAAAACCACAACGCAAAAGGAGGAGCAATCTTGCATTTAGAGAGTTTTATTTGATGGAGTCTGTTTGTGCACACACATACATGTCAGCACTGTCTCTATGGGTTACTTTTTCTGAGAAGACTTTAAATGCAAGTTCAGTTTGTTTTTAGCACTCACCCAACATCTGTCAGCGGACAGATGGAACTAAGGTATAATAATCAAAAGTGCATCAAAATATGGAAGAAACATAACACGACTTAGAGAATTCAAGTTTTTGTTTTGTTCTGTTTTGTTTTAACAGCTTGGTTATTCTCTAAATCCTTGTTCTGGATACGACTTTAGAAGTTTGGCCTAGATGATGCCATTTGCTACTGAAAAGTGCTCATTCTTTACAACTCTCAATGATTCGTGTAGGAACAAACAACACAGAATAGTCCACAAAATAAGCTCTACAACTGCAAGTGATTAATTTGTTGGGCAGTTTTTTTGTTTTCAAAAAAAAAAAAAGAAGGGAATGCCACAGGATATCAAAGGTAGAAATGAAAACAATGGAGCTACCAGGCCTCGTATCTGATTTGGACAGGCTGAATGTCTGTGTTGAGGGTCTCTGGTGCATAATCCATTCTCCAGTAAACACAGCAACAGGGTGGCAGAAACAGAGATGGATCAGCCCTTTGATAAGCCTATTAAAAGGAAAATTGTGATCAAGGAATTTGGAAATTCTTGGCAGAACATAGTCGACAGAGTAAACAAATGGGGGCTAATGCAGCATTAATAAAATGCCCCTAAAAAGGGGCATATGAAAGTGAATATTTCAATGAGAAATTAATCTTTTTAAAATTTAACGTCTCAAGCAGGTAAAAGAGCATTAAAGACCCACAAGATATACATCTGGAAACCAGTGCTCCTCCACTTTCTCTAGACATTTTCTCAATCTCTTTTTTTGGGGGGGGAGGGGAGCAAACCTTCAGACAATACTAATATTGTAATACTGAGATAAAAGAGAAAAATAGAAAGTTTTTTTTTCTTTTTTAGGGTTTTCTTAAGATCTATCTATATATGGGGGCAAGGAGGAAAAAATCCCCAAACCAAAGAACTGAAGCACACAAAACACAATTTCCTGATGATGCTGCAA
>JAVCKT010097593.1:0-11542 GCA_032273925.1 Rhynchotus rufescens
GCTGCGCAGCAGTCGGCTCGCTGGCCCTGAGCCCCTTCAGCAGGGACAGGGCCCCCGAGGTGCCGGTCACCCCTGCGCGCAGCCCGAACCCCGGCCTCCTCTCCTTACACCAGCCAGGCCCCACGTGGCTCTGCACTCACAGGCCTGCTCAGCTGCACTGCCCTCTGCCCCACCACACGCCACCTTGCACAGAGGGCACTTGTAGCACCCACCAAGGCTCTGAGGAAGGGAAGGAGGCACCTCTGGCCCACACTACACCCACCTCACTTCCTACTTGCTCCAGGAACCAGAGACACTGGTTGTGTGGATCAAGGACAACTGTGAGGCACTATCTCCAGCAGCGGATTCAAGCAACCCCCGGAGAGATGCACATTTGAATCTGAACTCACTGCTCCCCCTTGCCCTGTCCTGAGGTGCATTACTTACTCCTCAGAGAAGAGTGGCCGGCAGCAAGGGAGAGGCCGATGCTCTCCCGTGGAGATGCCCCACACCTCATTCGGATGAGGGTAGATAGCACACTCCAGAAAACTCTGCCTGGGCTACGTGCTTCCTAGCAGCAGCCTCTTGTGCTACAGATTTGTGAATTATTAAGGCTGTTCAAGAGCAGGGCTTTATTGCTCTATTTACCTTTCACTACTTTAACTGTAGTGGCCATCTCCTTTGTTATCAAGTTGTTATTTTTGGAGCTCCACGTGACTTGACAAGTGTAGTGTCCACTGTCAGGGATTTCGAGGTTCTTGATCTGCAGTGTGACATCCCCTGGACTGTTCTTTGGGACAGTGACACGGTCTCTGAATCGAGACAACAAGACGTGGTCACCAGAGTCATCCCTGCGGAAGATGGTGGAGGTGCTGTAGTCTCGGGTCACACTCCAGACGAGCGTGTGCTGTGTGAAACCTTCTGAGGGCACGTAGGTACAAGGCAAAGTGGTGGATCCCTTCCATGTCCCATTGACTTGGTGGAGGCCAGACAGGTCCAGGAGGGCTGCAGGGAACAACAGTTGAAGAAAAATAAGAACACTGCAAAAGAGAAAATGTCCTTGGGACAGGCAGGAATCACCTGCAGGTGGAAGTCAGCATGAAGCACCATGTTAAATGTGGTGCAGACCACGGTCAGCTAAACCTGGGCCTGTCTGCGTCCCACTGAGCACAGGGATTTGAACAGCTGCTCCAACCCCAGGGATGTTTTTACTGGTTCTCTCTGGATTCCTGGCAGTTTGCAAATCCTTCTCAGCACAAATCCTGCTGCTGGTGGCTGCATCACAGCCATAGTGTTCACGAGATCTCAAGATGCACCTCTAACCCCTGCTCTCCAGCCCCAGCCATCGTGTTCTGTTTCTGCTTCTGCTTGCAGTTGCTGAGTCAAACAGCAGTGGACTTCCTCCCACCCCCAAAGATGCTGTCTGCTCTGACGACACCTCTGTAATATTTGTTCTGTTTCTTACACTGGGGAGGAAGAATGAATAGGTCAATTTCATTGTTTTACTGCAATTAAGCATATTTATTAGGTCCAGCATTTGCACTGATAAAGGCCACTGACTTCTTTGGTAACTTCCCTGTTCACAGGTCACAACAGTACAGCTCCACAGGCAGAAGCACTTCCCTGCAAGTGCTCGTCCCAGGGCCATCAGGAGGGACCGTGCAAGGGGAAGTGAGGACCTGCACGCCTCTGTGCAGGACCGTCTGGGGCACTGCTGGGGCCGGACACAGAGGCCCCGACACAGAGCTGACACCGAGCTCTCATTTTGATTTATTAAATAGCTTTGAGAAGACAGGTACAGAATCTTCCATCTCTATCAAACGCCATTCCCTGATAGATCCACTTTTGAAGGTTTTCCATTTCTCTTCTTTTCAGACTCCCATTCAGAAAAATTAAGAAGGATGGAAGCTATTTAGAAAACTGCTCAGATAAACTCCCCAAGAATTTGGTTGAACGCTCTCTCCTTAAACTGTGTTCAGCATCCAGTGTTCACCTGGATGCAGTTTTAGTTAAACATCTCACCAGTGCTGTTTTATACTGTTGTGTGCCATGGGATAGCTGCCAGGTCGGTGGCTCTGCACATAACTGACTGCAGCACTAGTGGGGCTGGCCCCAAAGGAGGGCTAATTGAGAGGAACAGAGAAATGCAGCAAAAGAGAAATCTCTGTCAGGGCATTTTTAAAGGAAATATTTCCTCCCAGGGCAACTTTTAAAATGGAATATAATCTTCCAAACAACACGGGTCCTCCCACTGGAGGCAGACAGACCTGGACTGGATGAAATCTGAAGAGCTGCATTAGCGTATCCCAAGCAGGTCACAAGGGAATCCCAAGGGAATTGTATTCTCTCTAACACATGATAACAGCCTATTATATTCTCTCTAACACATGATAACAGCCTATCATTTTAAACTTCGTAAAGTTTAAAGACACAAAAGCACAGACCCAAACCTCATCCTGGTGCTTCAGCCTTGAGGAGCTTCAGACATAGCCGAGGTTTGTGGCTTCGTGTCAGCCCCAAGCAGATAAGCAAGTACCCTCCCAGCACTACCACCCGCCTGGGAGAAGGGGGAGGCTGGGGAGCAGGTATTTTATGGCATCCAGCTCATTCTCATTTTTCCGTCTGACCAGTGAGACTACCGTTCCTTTAGAAAGTGCCTCAAAGTGGCAATTTACCTGAATTTAGCCTGACTTGAAATGCACTGGTTTTATTAGCTGCCATGGTCGGGATCCTTGGAGAGGATCTGCTCTGGTACATCAGCTTCCAAAGCATTTTGTGCTCATGCTTCAGAGCAGATCCTCTTCAAGGATCCTGAACAATCCTGTTTTGCTCTCGCTCTGTGGGACATGGGATCTAATACTGTTCCACTCTCAAAAGCACATAGCTGAATCCACAGCCGAAGGAGACTCCTATAGTTCCCACACTGTTTTTTTCATGCGAGAAACTAGAGATTTTCCATACTTGACAATTTCTCAAAAATGAAAGCACTATAATTTAAAAGATTTCCTCTGTCCTGTTAGTACTCAGATTTTTCTTTTTAATATGAGGAAACATTTACTCACCGCTGCAGCTGATGAAGGCCTTTGCAAACACCACTATCTGTAGAATTTTCTCCATTCTCTTGGAACTGCAGGTTCGTCCTCCCCCTCCCTCCACGTAGAGACCCACACTCCAGAGACCAGAACTCAAGTCAAGAACACTTCCTCTTCTTCTGTCCTATAACATCTAGGATCCAGGCTGCGCTGCTGCCCTTTTTCCTTCCTTCTTTCTGAAATATTACAAGTCCATTTCAAAGATTATAAGGATCTTTCTGCTTCCGTTTCATGTTCTCTTGACCCAACCACTTCTCTTATCATTCTCTTGACTTTTTCCAATAAGTGCTCTCAACGCTCTTTTTTTTTTCTGTGCATAACTGGGTGGTATTTTTTTTTCCCCTCTTTCTTTCACTCCATGCTTGCAGACATTTCATAATGGCGGAGCCTTTTTATGACTGTGAAGTCAAGCACTTGGTATATGGAAGAACAAACCTCAGGATGCTCAAGAAATACGAGCTCAGGTCTCTCAGTCACGTGCAGTGGCATTGCTATTACTTACACAATTATGTACCTTTTTGCCATGTCCAGGACAGGTGGAAACAATTCACCTGCTGTGCTTCTAACACTGCTTTACGTCACCCCGTCCTTCTCTGTGGCACTAGAGCAGGAGAATGAAGCACAGACCAACTCCGGCGGCTCCACTCCGCTTCCTCCTGTGGCGCGCAGCTCTCCCACCGCACGTGCCTGTTTCTGCAGCGGGCACCGGCCCTGCTTTGCTCCGAGCAGCGCGCCCCTTTTCTCCCAGGGTCCAACTTGGGCAGCAACTTCTATGGCAACAGCAAGGTATATCCTTGGCAGCCCTGCCAAATCTGAAGGCACATAAATGCTGCTTCCAAGTTGCAATCTTTCTGATTTACTACTGATGTCTTAAAAAAAAAAAAAAAAAAAAAGGGGGGGGGGTGGGGGAGGCACACTGATTTATTTCATTTACTTAAAAGTCAAATATATATACAAAATACTATATAACTACAGCAATTTACTGGTTACAAGCGCATTTGTATAAACCTTTCTGTTCCCATGTTCCCAGTAATGGCTGAGATAGTGTGACTAACTTTTTTTTTTGTTTAATTATTCAGGTAGAGATGAACTCAAATACAGGAGTTACCAGCTAAAATATCACCAAGGTGACAACCAAAATTGACAAGATCAAGCTCATATAATAAGAAATATTAATCCTACATAATAAGAAATTTCAGTACCTCCAGAGTAACTGGCAATTCAGAAGAATGACTGATGCATTCCCAGAACAGACTGAAACGACCTACAACACAAGTCAGTGATTTTTGATACACTTTTTTTTTTTTTAAACCAAAATTGTCTGGTATCTTTCATTTTTAAAATCTAGAAAGTAACCTGAAGTAGTTTTCAGTTCATAAGAAAGTCAGAGTTTCCTGATGGACCTGAGAGAAGGTTAATATTGCCACGGCTACGTCCCAGCATGGAGGTAGTTGTTTGGTTTAGGTGGGCAGGGTTTAGAGTAGCTAACGTTGCTTTCAGCAACAAGACTTCAACCAGCCACTCGTACATTCTGGCCCTCGACTGGTGACAGAAGCATGTCCTGAAAACTCACCTCCTATTCGTTAAAGCAGCTGGATGTTGGGAAAGCATGTGCCAGCACGAGCTCAAAACCCAAGCTAAAACTGCTGATTAGACTATTTTCTGAACCGGACACGTAAGACTTCCTGACACAGTAATTATAGAGGATAAAAGTTGACTGGTTAGCTAAAACAAACATCACTAACTGTCGTTCCTCAAATGTGATTTACTTGACATCCTTCTTTCCTGGGACAGTGACATATCTCCTAGTTTTCTCCTCCCTGAGTCACAGTCTGCCCCTGTCCTTTTTTCTAGAGGGGCTCCTCATAGTTTTGCATCTGAAAACACACACAAAAAAGTCTCTAATGTCTCAGACATTATTCCTGTAGGATAAACAAGGGCCAGTAGGTTATGTAGTGATGGCAGCGGTGCCAAGATACTCATAGCAAGCAGTGTTGCACTCCAGCTAAGAAATATGCTGCACGAGAGCAATGCGTTGGCCGACACGGGTCTCCATCCGGGCGCAAGGGCTCCCCAGCTTCCCCCAGCATATCCTTCAGGGCCGACTAGCGTAAAACCCACAACTTCTGTCTCAAAATAAAGGAGGAAAACCAGCTCCCTCCCGAGAGCTGCCCGGGCTAGCCCGGCGCCGCACCTCAGCCCTGGAGCTGCAACCTGCTTGTCCCAAGGAGGCGGCACCTCCCTGCTCAGCTACTCCCTCCAAACCCTGTCAGCCGGTGCTGGAGTCCCTCTGCCGTCCTGGTGCTCCAGATATTGCTGGGCCCTAGACTCCCATTTCTGAGCTCCAGCACACATGCAGGGCTGCTTTACAGTAACATTAATTCTCTTTCCAGCATTCTCTTTCCAGCAGCGCTCCAAAAACTGCCCCTCACCGACAGCTGAAATGCAGAAAATGCAGTAGTTATCCAGAAAGCTCTGCTGATTTGTCATTGCCCAATCATGGCTTTTCTTGACCCCCTAGAAAAACTTCGCAGCAGTAACTGTGCAGTATGAGCACAATAGTTTTTCCTTCCTATTCACCTTCTTCCTTAGGAAAAGCAACAAACAAAAATCAAGCAAACCCACTTCAGTGCTTTTTTTCCCGCTTCTACATAAGATGACTCATTTTCTATCACATGCTAAACATCTAATCTCACAAGCGGCTAATATCACACTGCATGAGCTAAAATTCCTGTACCTTCTGTTTCCTCAGCTATTGTTGGCTGCAGTCTGCAAGCATCACCTAATGAGATCTCAGCACAAGGAGAGCACGTTCAAAACCCCAGCAAGTGCACAGCTCCTCTGCAGCCTCTTGTTACCGGGAGGTGACAAGCAGCTAGGAGCCGATTGCCTACAGGCACATGGACATTCAGGCACACTCACGCTTCCAGGCAAAAATAAGAAACATAACAAAATTTGCTAAATGCGTAATCCTTGATTTTAATCATTTTCATTTGCTTCAACATATAAGCTGTATACACCTGTTAATATTTCTTTTTCCAAAAAGGCATTATCACCAGTAAAAACAACTGCTCGTTCGTTCCCTTTTCACTTGAAAACAGGAACGAATGTTCCAGGTTGCACAGACCTGGATTTTTATCTACACTGTTAGCAAAGGGAAATGAAACCTGAGAGACGGGAAGCTTAGAGAAAAAGGTATAAAGAACACTTGCATGCACTGGCAAAATACCACCAAATTTTTGTGTTCAATAGTTGCTCAAGAACTTTTATATCATTAATTCTTCTAATTACTCATGGAATATCCCTGCAGTTTGGGTTTTCATACCAGTAGGTGAGCAATAATGTGTGGCACACTCATAGGTATTGCACATCAACCGTACCATTTATTTCCCCTCAGAACTGCTACTATCTGTGTCATTGTCCCATCAGCTCACCTGCTTTTTGTCTGACATGGTATTGCTCTATTAGTTGTTATAAAAAGGTTCTGCTGCACTTCTGCAGTTTATCTGTATCACTGATTTACTCCGGATAGTAAAACCTAACAGCACCAAAGCTTTTCATCTCCCTACTTGCCCTTTTAAGGTAGAAGGAAAGCACTTAATAAGTACTGGTTATCTGCCATATGGAGTTCTTATTAATCAGAGCAGGTCATGTAAAAATATTCCTATTTATATCAAAATTTAGGTACACGTAAACAAGCCTAGCCACAAGCTTAGGGAAAAGTATCTCATCTATTTCAAACATTAAAAATGCAATAAAACCAGAAAAGTTGATCTCAGAAAAGTTGATCTCAGAAAAAAATATGCGTTGTTACAAAATAACAGTTCCTCAAGTGTTCAGCTCTAAAACCAACCATTTCTATTGTAATTAGAAAGTGTCTGTTTTACTGCAAGTGCTCTGCAGAGAGACATGCCAACTACAGCACGGTCGAGTCATAGGACATTGCTGCTCTTAGCATTGTAAGGTCTTCGAGATTAATCTAGCTTTAAGCTAAGCTGAATGGGGCTATTTAGCAAGACTTCCTGCGAGGTCTGCTCTCACCAGATGAAGACTGTTTATAAAGAGAATTAAGTTCCTTTTGACCATATAAAACTGCAAGACTACTAGCCAGCCCCTGGCTTTCTAAGGGTGAAACAGAATCAAGAAAAGCAAAAATGGAGAGGCCTGTACAGCAGTCTACAGCTGTGAATTTTCTAAAGAGGAAATTTCTGCATTTTCACAGCAGAAATTTAAGGCTCCACAAACTATGGGAAAACAAAAACGCCACGTTAAACCAATTTTTCAGAGAAGATGAATAGGAAGGTAAATTCTATGTCGATGAAGGTGCTCTTCAGGATTGCCACTTAGTTCTTACACAGTGTCACCCACTTCATATTCAGATTCCTTTGAATTTGTAGGGTTACCATATTCATTTTCTTTCAGGTTTGTTTCTTCACATTTGTTGATTCTTGTGTGCTCTGTCATATAATCATTTTCAGTAGAGCGGAGAGGTTCTTCATAATGAGACACACTATCAAACCTTTGAGAAGCCTCTGCTTTCACTGAGTTGTTACGGCTGAAATAAAAATACAACAAGAAAGAAAAGTTGCAACTAGAGAAGATAGGAGCATCCCCCAGCTGAAGAGATTCTGAGCAAGATTCTGATCTGGCTGAGCTTCATAAATCTGGAACACTGCGTTATAACAGTACCCTGAAGTAAAGGATCTTTTCCTTTGCTTACAGGTGAAGGATAACGTTGGACACTACAGCAACATTGCTACAAACTCAAGAAGAGTTTCAGAGGCAGTAAAAAAAATACACAAGAATTGCAGTATTTCTCTTGGAATGATGCAAGCAGACAACCATTCTTTGCAGGACAGAGATGTACAGAACAGCAGAGAATAAGAGGTGAGCTTAATGCAGCCAACATCCACCATGTGATTATGGTAACTTTAAAACAAAAAAAGTCAAGATAAATCTGTGGGGACAAATGCCATCACACCATGCATTCAGCTGCTCAGGACTCCACTGTTACTTCAACACGCCTTACAGGCTGGGAAACACAGAAACACAGGGGAAACATCATTGGGACATTGCATAACAACGGTCAAGTTGTCTGGGTATAATTTAAAATATTGACAAGTAGTTCTCCCTGTATGTTTTGGCTAGATTTAGGCTTTTCATCTTGTCTTGCATAGGTTACAAGCAGACCAGGATGCTGACGTTTGATTTTAGAAATAGCTATAGCATCCTGCCCCAGCTATTATTAAAAGAGGGAAGTTCAGACAGGGATATTTTGGGGATAAGATCAGCATCAGCATTTTTTTTTTTTTTTTTTATTATTTTTTTTTTTTAAATACTTGAAAAATTTATCCTGGATGATTTTCACTTGGCCTAACCAGGCCAAGGAGAAGTTAACAGTTCCCACTCACTTTTGTCATTCTAATATTCTAAGAGATCCTTTCTTCTACATTATAGGCTGATGTGGAAAGACCACAAAAGATGTACTACTGAGGTAACTTTTAACCTCAGTCCTACTGCCAAAGATTTTTCATCTTGATGAAAAGTGACAATATTTTTTCTGCTCTGACACAGTCCCCAAAGCCTCCTGAGAATGTTATATGGAAGATGATACTCACAATTTTACTTCATAGACATGCACTGGAAAAGAACAAAAGTGTGCATCAATAATTTGCATTTTTATTCTCAATCAAAACATACCTTTCCTTGATATAAACAAGTGATTTCTTGAGAGAATAAAAACAGAAACCGAAGAAGAGCAATATCTGATGAGATTATTAATACTAACGAATAGCAAGGAGGTGCAGAAAGGTAATTAAGGAAGAGGAGGCACAACACTATGGCCAGTAGTATTTAAAAGCAAAAGCTTTCTGAGCTCTGCTATATTGTTAAAAACCTTTTTCCACACTATTTCTGTTTGGTCATGAATTTTCTACTACAAAGAAGATTTCTAATAGAATTGGAAGATAATTAGAAGATTTTCTAATAGAAGATTAAATCCAACAGGATCTAGATTAATTGGTGACTACCTACAAGCCTGGCCAAAGCCCTTTGGGCAATGATTACATCCCTAGAGTCTCAGTGAGCAGCAGCTGAGCAAACCCAGAAAGCAGCCTAAGTGCACAACTCAGCTGCAACCTTTCTGAAAAGATGCATTTTGACAGTTTGTGCAAGAGGTTCTTATGCTCATGAGATCCCCAAGGAAAATGGGACTTCTCTGCCCTTCACAATCTTCCCATTCGTATATATTTCAATTAATACTTTCATGGTTCAAATAACAGAACTGCTACAGGGAGTAATGAGCACAGTACCACCCCCATCCACAAAAGCCCTAAGGAGTAAAGCGAAGGTGGAAACACAGAGCACATTTGATTGTCCAGAACACACTACGCACCATTTTTAGGTCTTCTAATGCAAATGATAAGAAAGATGATAAGGAAGACAACAGCACCACAAATCACAGCGATCAGGACGACCAGGTACAGGGGCAGGCGACCCTTTTGGAAGTCTAGAACAACAAAGCACAAGACTTTCAAACACAGAAACACTCCCGGGTTGCAAGAGCAGAAGTTACACTATATTGATCATCCTCCTGGCGTCAAAAATGGGCTGGCTGCTCAGGCAATCTTTGTAATGGAGAGTTATACTACATGTTCTTGTTCCTGCTTTTCCCTATACTAACATCACCTTAGCCATTTGGCTTGGAGTAAGTTTGTTTATAGGTGAACTATGAGAAAAATCTGCCTGGATTGATCACTGAGGCTCTTCTGATCATCCAGCTTTCACACTCAAAGAAAATACCTGAATGGATTACTGTTTGGGAACAAAACATGGACACTAATAACTAATTATAAAACTGTAGGTTTTCTTACGTCTGGAGTCTTTTCAAGAGTCACCATGAAACGTCATTAAAAAAAAAGAATCTAGATAAGATTCTTGATCATGCTTCAAGAATCTAGATAATCTGATAGCATCATTTGCAGCCAAGATGCAGAACATTAGTTTGGAGGCTGAAGATACTGACTGGATCTATAATCTCTTTCCTAGCTTTTGTTCTGTTCTACACTTACCTTCAGTTGCATGATTCTTTTCTGAATTTCCTAACTTGTTTTCAGTAGTCATTACTGTTAGGGGAAGATCTGCAAAATAAACATTATCTCCATTACCTTTACATTACAGTGGAACCAAGAAAACTCTTGTTCACTTCAAGACTAGAAAAACAAGCACAAGCAAAACAAAAATTTCAGAGGAAGAAAAAAAAATCCAGAATATCCTGTATAGTTTACAAGTTGAGAAGTGGTTATTTCTAGCAGCCCTCCTCAAAGACATACAAATTCATTCAGACAGAAGGCTGGAGCAAAAGCATCAAAAATGTTAAGTACATTTTAACCAGCAACAGAATACAATGCTGAGCGCTGGCATTAAACCTCCAACTTGACATTTTTCTGTACCATTAACTCTACCTTCTTGGCTATTTACTTCCACTAAACTCCCTGCACTTGTGTTTTATCTCCCTCTGAAAGACTCCTGTGGCTGGTGGCAGAGTTTGAGGGCCTATCAGCGGTACCTGTGAGCTCCAGCCATGGAATGACTAGGTTCGTTGTCCAAGGACACTCCTACTTTAAGCAGGCTGATGTCAATATGTACAGGTGGAATTGTTCTTGGAGTGGAAGATTAATAAAAAAAATCCAAAGTTCACAAAAAGCATTGGATCACCAGATCCAGATCACCCGAACACCTTAGAGTTCTCAAGGTCTTTCTGGGTAAGCTTGGTCTCTTTACTATCAACCTTGAGAATACAGGCTCCGAACACTGCCAGTCTGAAGCCAATTCAAAGGCTGGAGCAGTTTGTGCCACACAACACACGTATTCATACAACTAGACACACCACCTCAGCTGCTCACTACATCTCAGGAAGCGCAGGATACAACCGCTAAAGCAAGTAAAATGCCCTCCACAGATTAGAGAATTAGGAAAGCAGGAGGCTTTGTACTTTGAGACAGCTGGATTAAGAACTGAGGCAAACAGACTGAAAATAGTCTTCTGTTGAGAATGGCCTCCCCTGCAACAGAGCTCATGCAAAACACAGATGTTAACCCTCCAGCTGCCTCCTAGTTCTTGCTATCATCTATAACCACTATTAACCCCTTACCTGTGGTTGTGTTGTATCCCTCTGTGATTTCCACAGCAGTCTTAAAAGTCACTGTTGTTGCAGACAGACCTGCAAGTTGAACAAGAATGACAGGCAACAAGAGAGGCTGACTATGGTTTCTTTTGCTGCAGTTATACAGAATTTATCCGCTTGCCCTACAAGACACTGAAAACCCAACAGCCACGCAGATGGCAGGCAGGGGACTGGTGAGCAGGGGTCAGAGCGCAGGCAGGGCCCTCGCTGGGCACTCACCTCTCACCGCGAGCTCCACGGCATCGCTCTGCTGGGTGACCAGCGCCCCGATGTAGTTCTCTGCCTC
>JAVCKT010097594.1:0-11542 GCA_032273925.1 Rhynchotus rufescens
GTACAGAAGAAATAAAATATCAGATCTAGTCTGAAGATTTTATTCTATGAGAAATCAATCTTCTTTTAGCATGTGATCTTTGGTAGTAATTGTTCTTTGTCATTTACTTCAAAGCTTCTGAATTGGCAAGATATTTTCACTCTAGAATGTTTTTTACAGACTACAGTACAGTACTTTCCTTCCCTAGACCATAATAAATTCAAACTCAAATGTTGTGCATTTAATTCTACAGCAGATTAAAGTTATATGTGTTGTCGGGACACTTTCTCCACTGTCTTTTTCATGTATTTAGGTAGAAAAAGATTTTCATTATTCAAACATATATATATATATATATAGGAAGCCTATTAAGCTTTCTACAAATATGTTTGAAATCACCCATTCTTGTCTGAGGAAATTACTTCATTCTCCTAATGTCAGAAATACCATAAAAATGCTTTTTTACTACTGTGAACTGATGACTGTATTTCAACTTCTGACAATATAAGTAACTATTTCTGATACAAGTATGCTAAGTTCTGGTTTTTTAAAGGTGAGGTGGGGGAAAAGTAGCTAGATGAGTGTAAGAGTTCATTGACATTACAAAAGCCAAAGATTCCCATAGGAAAGGGAATATCTTCACATCAGTGATGAAGCAAGCAGTTAAGCGTTAAATGTATTTAAATAGTAAGTTTTGACCAAAAAAAAAAAAAAACTTTTATGGAGATAAATGCCTGATACTAAGTTAACCTCCCCTTTTTATGAAGCACAGCTTCGCATAGTGTTCACACATGTGCAGCCCCAGAAACTAAAGTTCAGTCAACATTTCAAGTGAGATGGAAGATGAATTTGAGTTCTGTACTGCTTAGTAAGTAATTTTACTCAAAAAAAAAACCCTAAAAAACCTTTTGAAGACACTCATCATGAATTTTACTGGCAAATTCAAGATGATGGCCAGATTGGGTCAGTAATTAGAAATACTAATAAAACATTCAGAAAAGCTAACACCGATTTTTTCGTATTTTAACTTGGGTATTTACTACTTTAGCTCATTCTTTGTAAAATACTGAAAATGATCACTACCCAGCTAATTATTTAAGAGAAAGAAATGTAGGAGGAAAAGAACGTGGAGGTCGTAAGAGCCAGTAGTTGCTATATATGTATTGATAGAGCATTTTATTAGTTTTAAGTTACATGCAGAGGAAATGTCCCTCATGTAGACAGCATAAAATCCAGTGCTGCATGCACAGCTTTTTTTTTAGTATCATTTTCTTCTTCAGTGATTTTGAATGCATCTTCTGAGCATGAATATTGATAGTATGCTATTTAAACCCAATAATAGTTCTTAAAGATGCTATAGTTTCTCTCTTCTATCTGAGAATAAAATTAGTTATAGGAAAATATGGCATAAGAATGTACTTTAGGGAATAAGAATCCTGGTATACAACTGGACTAGAATAGGAGCCCAGAGCAGGGAACCAAAACATGCCAGAAATCAGGGAGAAGCGTGAAGGACAGCAAGAGTTTGCATGACTTGCAACATACACATGTATAGGAGGACTAAATTATAGTTGTTCACTGGCTTTATCTCCAGAGATGTGTATTGATGTTACAAAAAAGATACCCACCAAGAAAAAAGCACCTTGTGTACCTGAAATTCTTGCAGGAGAAGTTGTACTCTCCTATCTGGCTGTGTTGAGACTAATTAATTGCAAAGACCAAGACAGGAGCTTAAGTCCTGTTTAACAAAGTCTATACGGCTTTCAATACAGTTCTCAATCCAACATCTACTCCTGTCAGTTAGCATTGCTGTAAACACCTCTCCTGTCAGTTAGCATTGCTGTAAACAAAAAGGCATGTTTTTGCATATGTCATGGTTCAGAGACTGCCCAATATGTACTGGTATAAATCAGAGACTATACCCAATATGTACTGGTGTATCCATAGGTACAGGCACATACATATATATGTACCTGTGGGTAAATGAACCCTGTTTAAGAGCACATTTACATCCAAGACTAGAAAAAGGGACCAATCCATTTTTTTTTTACTGAAATAGGTACAATTTAAAGGTTCATGAGCTCCAAACAACATTGCAAATGCGAAACAAGAATTTATTAATTTTAATACTGACATTTTTTCTTAAGATTTTTAAGGTTTGATTTGTCTTCAGCTATCCAAACTAATAAAACCTGATTCTGGATACTGAGAAAGTCTATTGAGTTAAAGAGTTCTATATTGCCTTGCATGTGGCAAATTCACAGTTGCAGATCAGTTTTATTTAAGGAGTTTAATGTGATATGCATGCACATGTTTTTACCAGAGTTGTGATTTATAAAAATTATTTTAAAAAAAAAGGTAAAAATGGGTAATCTAGTGCTTGGCAAGGCTATATTCTCCATAACTGCTTATTATTAACCATGTTTAGATGATTTTCCCATGTGGAGTCACAGATTCCTAAATTCACTTCCTCACTTGAGCCCAGGAATTACTAATTGCATGTTTTTCTGTATTGTATTTCCTGTATTGTGAAGCTTCTACAAAGGGACTGGAGGAAAGAAAGTCACTGATTCAAATTCATGTATCCACCAGCCTAAAAGAGATAATCAGCGTTTGTTAATGTGATGGAGAATGGAATGATCAGAATACACCTCTTTTCATAAGCCTTTATTCAGTAATGTCTTTGAATTTAGCTAGGGCATGTCTTTCCATACTTTATATTTTTGCAGGATTTACCTTTGATAAACTCTGTAGAGGTGGTATTTTACCTGAAAAGTAAAATTTGACTATATTGCTGTGTCTTGAAATATAGTAATGTTTTCAAAACTATACCTGCTAAAGTGATCCTGCATTTGCTGTTCAGGTTCTCAATTAACAAGATAATTATCATACTGTTTTCTGTAGATATCACATTGCAACAGTATGCCCAAGAGGGGACTTTACATCCAGCTTGTGATCAAGAATCACTCAAAAATCAAGAGAATATTTTAAGACCTATTCACCCTCCATTGATTATAAACGTTAACCACCAAGAGGATGAGGACGAGGATGAAGAGGAAGAGAATTGTAAACATTATTTTGTTTTTCTCATACAAAACAATAGAAGAGACTTTTCCAATCATTTTGCAATATTGTTTACAACTGATTTGTTATAATGACTAATGTTTTTAGCCAAGTAGCCAAACTATTATATTTTTTTGCCAAGTGTTTACAATAGTTTTCTTCTAGTTCCTGAGTTCGTGAATCTGGTGGTCACTAAATGAGTTACCCTAAGAATTTCTCACTCCTGTAAATACCTATGCTGATGTTATAATTATGATATAGTTCACCACCTCTTTCTTATTAATTTAGGTATAAACTTAGATCCACAATTTAGGTGACCATCAAATACTGTGTTCAGAATCTAAAGAATGAGGGATGGTCTGAGCTATTAGGTCTCTGTTATTTAAGAAGAAATATTTGATCATCTTCTTCTTTGTGTCAAGATTCCCACTAACATAGATGCGTTGGCTGGGAATATACTGTGTGCCTTAACTTCAACAAGTACTGTATCAGTACTGTATCAGACAATATTTAACAGGGTTTTACAGTAGCAGTTCAGGAACTGTTTCGTTTTCATGGCAAACAAAAAGAGTTCTGGTCTGCGCAGCTCCAAATATTTTCTTCACTATTTTAAGTAAATGTATTTTTAATCAAACTTGTAGTTAAACTTTTGAATTTGTCTCATCTAGACTAATCTTTTATAAATGAAATAATACATGATAAATGATATAATGAGATTCATAGGAATTGAATGAATTGCACATCCCTAGCAAACCAAAGTGAGCTGGCATGTGTGCATTCTACCAATTTACATTCTGCAAATTACTGTTCTCAAACAGCCCCAAGATGCCCTTCGCCTCCCACATCCTTGTCCTTCAGGTGGGCTAGAAGAGGCTGCTTGCTAATGCTTCCCAAACCTTTTTCAGTCAAAATAAAATGCATTAAACAAGGTAAAAAATAAGACTTCGCTAATCCAATTGACTTTAACTGAGATACAGCCATTCAGCTCTGCCAGTAGACAGAGGGCAGTCACTGTGACAAGTAGTCCTTTGGGATATGCTTCATCAAAAGATTTATATTTTGGGTGTAAACAAAAATATTTTAAAAATGAGTACTGAAGATGATTTTGAATCATTTTGTATCAAGAAACATTAGCTTTTTAGTATTTGTTTTAACTGAAATTACATTGGACTTGTAAATATATATGTCAAGAATAGTTTTTTTGCTCAGAAGCAGAGGTTGCAGTGGGGAAGAAAATCATGATTAAAATGAAATCCATTAGGATATTTGATCATTAAGCAATGTTGAAGATCTTTGTACAGGTTTAATAATCTTTTTAAAATAATCCCTACAGACATTTCTTATTTGCTGGCCAAGACTGCTGCAGACATTGAGGAGGAGAGAGCAATAAAGGAAATGTGTTATAAGTCTGGTAAATATGAAATTAATGACTCTTTAGTAAACAACAAAGTTGCCAGTGTAGTAATTTTTTCTTTCCTGTGCGGGATATTGTTAGGAGAGTATTATGGGATTCAGTCTCTTCAGGAGCACCAATCAACAAAAAGAGTGTCTTCAGCTCCAGAAGATGAGCTACTACCTTTGGGAGCTGTCAGGAGAGATTTGCAGAAAGGCAAGTACTTTTCATTTTCTTGAACAGTGTTTATCCCTTTTTAAAATTACTGTTGCAGGGAGAGATTATTAGTTTAGCCTTCCTCCTCACCCCTTTTCATTTAGTGAAAAAAGTTCCATGAAAATCCTTCAATAATTCTCCCTGTGCAAATATGGTCAGACATCTGGTGACTCACTTGTATTGATTATAGGTAGAGAAAATAGATATAGTCTGACCCTTATCTTTTGTATACTTTCCTGAAATCCATTACATAGGTCTTTCATATATTTTTTCTTTAGATTTACCTAGGCTAAAATCAGCTGTCCTTAAGTTGGCATCTATTTATTATATAGTCTCTCCCTAGTGTAAATTGCAAGAGATAGGTTCTCCTGTTGGAATATTCATTGAATCATAAGACAAAGATGAAGATAAAGGCAAAGATAAATAAGATGAATAACTCTCCACAGGTGCTCAACTTTTTCTATTTAGGGCATCTAGATGGCTATACTTAGCTTTATTTGCAACTTTTAGATAACTAAATTTAGACAAAATAAGTCTCCATTTAACTATCTTATGAAGCAAGGTTACCTTTTCTTTTGGATTTTGGACCTTATCCAGTACAGTTAAAGTCAAAGAAATGAAAATTAGTAAATATTTGTCACCCTTATTTTTTCTCTTCAATCTTCAATGAGGTGGCATGACTAAAAAATCTGTACTTTTTGTGGAATAACTGATAGCATAATACCTTCTTTTGAGAGAGGTTCATGGTTTTAGTATTCTAAAGTACTAGAGTAATTCGTAGGTAAGCCATTTAAAATTACTGGAGAAAGAATGATCTGGTAGTTTTAATAATAAAAAATCACTGTTTTATTTCAGTGGAAATTTCAGGGATAAAATCTTGATAACTTTGCTATATATAAATCAGAATTGAGCAAGAAGATTGGTTAATAAAACACTGTCAAAGGAAAAAATCTCACCTTTTTTGATTGACAGATTTTTCAAGCTTAAATTTCTTGATATATTTGGGCAAAAATGTTCTTCTCTTGTTTATTTCTAACATGTTTATGTTCACAAAATAGTTTTGATAAGGTTTTCTGGCAAGTATTTAGAAATATTTGGCATACAGATGAGATCAGTCACATAAATATTTCTAACTTTTAATAGAGAAGTGGTTTTGTATAATTACACATTCCAAAAAGAGGAATCTGTCTCCCAAAATTTTTTTTTTTGGTTAAGTTCTTTAAGGATTTATGTTTTGTAGGGACATGTATGCTAGAAATACTGTAAATTAGATCAGGTGAGAATCATAATCATCAGTATTAAGAAGTGTCTGCTTTATCGTTACATTTCTAAAAACATAATGACCATGTGTTAGGTGTGTGCGGAAAATCTCGATGACAAGAACTGAACATCCAAAAAGGAGACAGAGGAGACCTGAAACTTTATTTGAATAAAGGGAGAGTCCACCAGGCATAATCCCTGCAGGGTCTCTCAAGCTGCTAGAGGTCGCAGCCGCCTTTTTATCCTAATTTCCTGGCCTAGGTAGCCCTCTCCTTTTTCCCATTGGCCAAGGTACTCAGGAGTTACAGCCTACACCCAGCTCTCTGCCTCCTTCTATGTGTTCTCAGCGAAGGTCACCTGGCTCTTCTGTCCTCCAGTGAGGACTCCAGGCTTATCTCAGTCTCCCACCTGCCTATGTCCCTTTGTCCTGCTCATCAGCCAAAGAAGGGTGAGCAATTTCCTCCCTCCTTTGTAAAGACACAAACTTACAAACTTGTGTGTTCTGCTCAAGCCCAAACTTCTGTGTGTTTTCTGCTCAGGTACTTAAGTACATTAGATAGTATCCAAATTACAAGAGATAAAAGAACATAAGAGATTGAAGGAAAATTGCTCTAAACTAATTACTAACTCATTGGCAGAAGTAGAATGGCAAAAGCAGCTAAAAAGTTTCTTCTGCTGACTTTCCAGGTGATGGTAATACAATTCCTGCAACATTTAATAAATCAAAAAGACAAGGAGTGACTTCAGTATCATTAGAGGATAATACCAGAACTGATCTTAGAACATTTGAAAATGGAGGTAATATACTTTAGTATAGGCTTTTCCTTACAGAATATCCTTTGGTAAATAAGGTAACTGAATACGCATGTACTATTCACCATTTTATTTTTTGGTTATTCTTTTTTTATTATTTTCTATTTATTTTTTCTCATGCCTCATCATTAATTATAATAATTAAGACAATGTACCATTTTATTTTTTGGTTATTCTTATTTTTTTTATTTTCTATTTATTTTTTCTCATGCCTCGTCATTAATTATAATAATTAAAACAAGGTTTATAATTCCTCTTATGATTATAATAAAATATTTTCTCTTTATTTTTTGTGATCATTATTTCTCCATGATTTTGGAAAAGAAATCGTTCTCTGAGATTATGGAAAAAACAAGTTTAGAAATGCCTACAAATGTATATATTTTTAAAAACTGTTGTATTTTAAGAATCTTCTCCTAGTTATGATGAGCAAGCTTTGTATTTTTCAGTAGTCGTGTAGAGAAGTCTTAAAGCTCCAGCAGTGCATCTCGTACTGTGGGGGCTTATCCCTCTGCACAAAAACAGTCGACATTAATGAGGATATAGTGTTTTGCCTCATTGACTTCAGGATGGAATCATATCATTAAGAATGAAGAGTACTTTGTATACTTCATGAATTTATGTTTACCTAACAGTATTTACTGCTATTTTTTTATAAATATTTGTTAGTTGCAAAAGAATTTTTTTTCTACTTATTCCATACAAAATAATGCAGTACTGTGCTGAATAAGCTGTCTAGCATTGAACAAACCAGTATGCTTCTTGCAGCTCAGGAAGTGTACCACACTGTGCAAATGTGTCTTGCACACTGTTTCTTTCCCTGTGACCTGTATGTATGGCATGCATGTTTCTTGTAGATAATCTTGTGTGAGTCAATTCTATAATTGCATCTCTGTTGATATCCATATGAAGAAAAAGCTTTTCTTTAATAGGCTGTTTATCAGAATTTTTATTGGCTTTATTGTATCAGTTATTTGATATAATTATATTTTTTTACATTTTTTGTTCATCTTGATAAAAATTAATTATAAAAATAACACACTGTTTTGTTTACACTTAAATTTTCCCTGCATTCTTCTGTATAAACTATTTTGTGATACTCATTTTTTATAGGAGGTGATTGTTTTGTGGCACAAAGAAGTTTATTTGGTGAAGGAAAGGGAAGTGAGTCACTAGCTGGGGAAAAAGAACCAATTATATCAAAATATCCTAATGTGAAAGGTAATTATTATAATATATTTTTAGATCAGATTTTTTTGTTCTTCTGCGAGTGGATTGGACATTATATACTTTGCATAACCAATCTAAAGTGAAAATTTCCATTAACAATATGATTTCTTCCATTAAATGACAATAGCAATTGTTGCAAATTATGGTCCGATTCTGCCCTTTGTGATCACTTTTCATCCTTCATTAAATTCAGTGTGAGCATGAACAGTCCAGGAGTTAGAAAAGTCTTTCTGAAGCCCATGTTTGATCATGTAAAGTTCTGTGAAGTTACAACTTCCATGAAGTAAAACAGATTTGTAATTAGGTGAGATCTCACAGAAAATTAATCATAATGAAATCAATAGAAGTAAGATCTAGAGAAGAACGTAACACTTTATACAATGTACTTAAAATGATTCAGTCTTTTGTTATATTAGCTAACTGCCCAAATTCATTATATATCTAGTTAGACTTAGAGTCTGTTGGAGAAAATCGTAGTTCATCTAGAAGGTGTCCTTCGGAGTTCATTGCTCTCCATGGACCCAAGAGTGCATGTTCCTGTAATTTGCATATTGCCTCTACAATGTGGTGACAGGATGGGCCTGGTCAGATAGTCTACAGGCAACACTTAGAGGACAGTGGATTAGATAACAGTGTTCACAGATGTTCTAACATGCTTTTTATACAGGTAAGCCTTTGTCACTATGTGTATTGTCCTCCGAGATTTAGCTAGTTCAGGAAGTTCTTTAGTTATTTGCTTATATTTCTGCAGTGCTTTTTATGTCACTTTGTCACCAATTCCATTTCAGCTGTATGTGAGCCCATGCTGTAAAATGAATTGCTGGAGTTATTGAGGGTTAAAATCAGCCTTTTATAAATCTAAGTTCTCTCTTTTTGTTCCACATTGTTTAGTAGTTCAGTTTACAGTGCAACAAATAGCTGAAATAATACAGCAAAGAGAGACAACGCATAGCCTTACTTGCAAGGGATGAAAACCAGAAGGAAGGAACACATTTTTTACTTGCTTGTTGTTTTTTTCAAAACTTTACTTGCTTGTTGATTTTTTGCAGTTCAAGCTGCAAAGTTGCCACTGGTTTTTTGGACTCAATGGACCTGCATGGAGTTCTGCTTTATATGTTATACTTGGACTCTGGAGGAACATTTGTTTCCCCTGTGACATGCATATAAATTGCATGAAACTCTTGATTCACTCTTGTTAAAACTGTGAATTAAAGCATGTCTGTAGTTTTAAACTATAATCCTTAAATATAGTATTAATGAAGATATTCTCACTTGCAATGAGAAACATTCTGAACTGATCAAAGTAATTCCATTAACTCCAGGTATTGTTGGTCTCTGTGTTTTTAGACAAGTTTTGAGTTTGCTGTCACGATTTTGAGACTGTGAACTCTTCTAGAGGAAGTGTGTGTCAAATGGGAGAATAGTTCTTGCAAACATGTTAGCATTTTTGATAAGGAAATTTTGTGTGCTTTTTGAAATGAATAAATTTGTATTATTTTAATCCCTTAGCAACCAACTTCACTGAGCTGGTAAAGAAACATCAATTTAAAGGAGTAAAGAAAAAGAAATGGACTTCTGAGGAAACAAGAAACTTGCCAAATACAGTAACAGGCAAAGGTATTTTGAGAAAATGGTTGCGTTATTCATTTTAATTTAGTAAACTATTAGATGATGTGAATAAAGTTAATTTCTGTTTATAGCATCAAATATGGGCAGTCTGCTGTCCATAAAGGGTATTTATTTTGTTTTGCCTTTCCATCTGATGTGATTTGACAAATTTTGATTAATGCTACAAGATTTTTTTTTTTAAATATAAACTTTCTTTTTTATTTATAGTAGTGCACACTTCAAAGCCCAAAATTAAATCAAATTATCAAAGAAATGATCAAATTAAGGATGATGAGACCGCTTCTTATATTCCTTCTGTAAGAGCAGCTGGAAGAAGGACTTACTTGAATTCTTCAGAACCTGGAAGATCAGCATATGTGTTTTACCGTAATGTCACAGTCTTCCAAGAGCCAAAGCTCAATGGCTCTATAGGTGAGTTCAGGGGCACATAGAATGCTTAAAATGCCTCAAAGATATTTTGAGCTGTAAACTGAACTCTGCTTTAAGTTTTATCCCTGCAGCCTCATGTTTAGTGTGATCAAGAATAAATTTGTTCCAGCTTAATTTTCAAGTAGATTGTTGTCATATCCATAGACAGAAATGTGGTAGAAGCTGCATAGAATAGAACAGTCATGCTCATGAACAGTAAGCCACTTTCATAGCAGGAATCTATGTCTATTCCCAATGCACTTCACTACTTATTGAAAAAGGATGAATGAATTGATTGATATGCTTATGTGCACTATCATATCCCTAGATTTTATAGTTCATAGGAGTTTTGAGTACTCTCAAAAGAAGATTTGCTTGTGAAAGCATGCACAAATACTTAAAAACTATGTGAATTATCTGTTAAAATTTTATAGGCTTATCTAAGAAAAAACATTACTGTTCTACTGGGATTTTTTACTTGAATCTGGCGCAGAGACTTAAATCTTTGTCATTTCTTGTGACATTTTCTAGAAGTTTCGTAACAACAACACTGAAGAAAAGACTGGATATCTTTCTCTCTCTTCCTCCCTGCCTTGCTTGCTGCATGTCTTTTTCCCCTCATCTGTTCAGATAATTAATATGAATATAATCCTATGTTGAATACACTAGAATTTACTGTAAAATTATACTTTTTTCATGTTGAATTTCTAAATAGGCCTGATGAAGAATGTATGTCATCTGTATTTGAAAAGCATCTTTAACTTTCTGAAGTGTTTAAGTAAACCTTGTAAGAGTCCATTTCTAACTTCCTATTCTACTCAAAATATTGAGAGTAATAATACTTGAAGTAATTTGCAGTAGAATCTTAGTTTTATTTCAAGAAACAGTTCTTGTTCAACTTCTGTCCTACCAGCAGGGAATCCAGGAATGCATTTGCTTTGTGTGATATTTTTTCTCAGTCTGTGTTTTACTGGAGTTTTGTTGTGACTCTTCTTTTTCTTCTTGAATAAGTGAAGTCTTGAAATGCATTCAGACATAGCTGTGGGTTTGTTGCCTTATTGTATTTCTATTTGACTGAGGACTGAATACATTCTTCCTGATATCTTTTCAGAATAACATTTTTCTTCACTTTTTACCATCTTTGAAATAGTATCCTCTTAATAGTACTTCCTATGTCAGGAATTTGATAAAAAGCTTTCAGGTGGGACTCTGAGTCTTCTGTCTTTTGTGTCTTTCTTTTTAGCAGTCTGCTTCAGGTATAGCTTTGATTTTACAACTTTCAATCTTTTTTTTTTTTTTTTTTTTTTTTTTTTTTTTTTTAATCTCGCTAATACTGCTATACACAATGCAGTACCATAATCTATCTTTTATTTGCCTTTTTAATTCCAGTCTCCATGGTGACTTTGGATAATGAAGTTTGTTTTATCCTCTGTTATTCCAGCTGCAAATTCAGCAGTAACTAATTTAAATAAGTGTACATGGGGAAAGTGATTCACCTTGCAAATTTTATATTCCTAAATTGGGTTGAATCTCTACCTTCAAGTGCCCTTC